>JZKD02S0114740.1:0-24391 GCA_000966675.3 Picea glauca | reverse complement strand
AAACTCACCAATGGGGCCCCCACCCTTCATCAGTTTTCCAAGCAAATTATGCCCTACATGGGCCACCCATATCACACTGGGGCACCCATTTCTATATTTGTACATTTCTCCCCAAAAGTATTCATTATTTATTGTACAAACGCCTTTATTTCCAGTCGTTACATTACCTTTTTTGGTCGTCACCTTTGGCGACCTGCTTCCCTCTTTTTGGCCAACCGCAACCCATGTCACCCTTGGTTGGAGCACTGCTTCTCATCTCCCCTCGTCGTCATCGTACATATCTTCAGAGTACCACACATGTCACTTACCTCTACCCTCTGAATTTCTTCACCTTGTCCCGCCTCTGGCACAACTTATCCTCGGTCTTGTCGTTCCCCTGACACTCGACCTCGTTGAATGGTTGTGACCACTTTTTCTCTCACCCATACTCCAACCAAGGGAAGTCTTGAGTCTTCCCACATCTTGACTTCGTCCATGTACCTCTACCACTTACTCACCTCACCTAGTAGATTTCACGAAGCCATTTGCTTCTGGGAGTCGCGTCCCCCTTTTTGTCAACATCAGCAAAGTTTCCAGAAGGGTGACAGTATCTTGATTGTCATTATCCACTCAATGAGATATCTCAGATGGAACACGGTGAAACACCATTTCTCTCTGCTATCATTGACCCCCATAACATTCAATGCCAACACTTTCTCATCTTACGGTGGGTATTACTTTGTGACTATTGCAGTTAGTTCTTTTATTTGTCGAACACCTTTGAACTTGGCAGGGCCACCAATGCCCACATAATCGCTGCTACTTATTACTGCGATCACTGCCTACTATTCAGAGCATGTTCATTTGCAGAATTGTCTTCTGCTTGTATCACGACTTCCCCCGAGGGTGTTGCAGTTGTCTACACCAACACTTCAGTCATATTTTTTCATAGTTACATGACATGAGCATGGGGCATGCCTACCTCGTTTGTACACAGTTTTCTATTTTACACACCTCATGGAAGGTCGGGTCCTACCGGTTCCTTTTTCCCTCCAACAGATCACTCTAGATGATCCCACTATTGCTCTCTCTTACAAAAACATTCTCAGTAGAAGAAACATTGATGGATTTCAGCTATACATATGCTCCTAACCTCATCCATCAGGGGGCATTTGTTATCACTGAAATTTCGTCCACACATGGTTACAAGAACTCAACATCGTCAAACAGTGATGAAGTCACCCATGGACCTGAATTAATACCATAGAATTCAAAAAAGGTCAAAAAAATATACAAAGTAGTGAAAAATTGAAGAGCGCTATGCAGAAATTGGGCGCGCGCGCATGCGCGAAACAAGAACGCAGAAATCGTGCACATGTGCACGATGCGCGATTGTTATCGCAAAAAGTCGCGCACCTGCTAAACGATGCATTTATGAGAGTGGTCGGCCTCCCACCCACTTATTGTTCAACTCCCAAGCCGATTTGACCCTCAAATATGGACTGGATCCGACTGGTGGGTTGGTCAAAGACCTAGGAATGCCCTTATTGGCCTCTTTTCACACTACAAAGCAGTTAAAAAATAACCCAAATGAATGCTATAAAAAGCCATGGATGCACCTCATTTTCTCAAGGAATTCAAAGTAATGTTATGATGCCTCTAGTGTCTTGAGGACTCCATCTTTGTCAAGAGCATATTGGCACCATTACATTGGACAATCCACCTCACCCATTGAGTGGATTTGTAAAGAGTTCTTTCACCATCATTTTCCATTTTTATTTGTTGTAAGAAGAGCTAGCTAGTGGGGATCCAAGAGCCCTCCCTTGAAGGAAGAAGGGACTCATAGTCCCCTTTCTTCTTGGTGCTTTGGTTTCACTAATAGATCAACCTCAAACATTGGTGACATTGGTCTTATGGTTCTTTTTTTTTCTATGTCCCTATGCTCATGAATTTAGTTTTTATTGCATCTCTTAGTTTAATTCTTAATTGTAGTTTTTATTTTCTTTCCCTAACTCTTTACTTTACAACTGTCCTGCTCAGTAGACCAAACTAAGCTTGCAAGCAACTCTATTTTGCTCACCAAGGTGACAAAAGAGGCGCTACAATGACCTCTACTAAAAACTTGTCGTTATCCAATCCTAAAATTTGACTGAGTATGGACCAGGCCCACTAGACCTCAATAACCATGACACTTACATTCATAGGCAACGACAAACTCTCAGAATGATGTTCAGGTTTAACAATGATCTACAAAAATAGGGTTTTGACCTTGGGGGTACATTCTCTATAGACTATGATTAGTATCTCTTCCTCGAAGGGCTCTGACATTGCGGGATAAGACTTTGGTGTACTGAGGGAGTATTGAATTGACGGGCTACCTACTCTTCACATGACCTCTGACCCTAACTTATTCAAAATGACATTTTCTTCCTGGGATTATTGTTCCGCACACCAGCTTATGAATTCTGGAAAAGGGAAAGAGATTTCGATGATGTAAGGGGTTATGGAGGCTTGGGTTTCTTTGAGGAAGGGTATTCATTTACTGACATTGTCTAACAAATTCGCTCTGGATATGGAAATGGGTGAGACGGTTATTNTCAGAGTTACATGACACGAGCATGGGGCATGCCTGCCTCGTTTGTACACAGTTTTCTATTTTACACACCTCATGGAAGGTCGGGTCCTACCGGTTCCTTTTTCCCTCCAACGGATCTCTCTAGACGATCCCACTATTTCTCTCTCTTACAAAAACATTCTCAATAGAAGAAAAATTGATGGATTTCGGCTATACATATGCTCCTAACCTCATCCATCAGGGGGCATTTGTTATCACTGAAATTTTGTTCACACATGGTTACAAGAACTCAGCATCTTCAAACAGTGATGAAGTCATCCATGGACCTGAATTAATACCATAGCATTCAAAAAAAGTCAAAAAAATATACAAAGTAGTGAAAAATTGAAGAGCGCTATGCAGACATTGGGCGTGTGCGCATGCGCGAAACAGGAACGCAGAAATCGCGCACATGTGCACGATGCACGACTTTTATCGCAAAAATTCACGCACCTGCTAAACGATGCATTTATGAGAGTGGTCGGCCTCCCACCCACTTATGGTTGAACTCCCAAGCCGATTTGACCCTCAAATCTGGACTGGATCCGACTGGTGGGCTGGTCAAAGACCTAGGAATGCCCTAATTGGCCTCTTTTCACACTACAAAGCAGTTAAAAAATAACCCAAATGAATGCTATAAAAAGCCATGGATGCACCTCATTTTCTCAAGGAATTCAAAGTGATGTTATGTTGCCTCTACTGTCTTGAGGACTCCATCCTTGTCAAGATCATATTGGCACCATTACATTGGACAATCCACCTCACCCATTGAGTGGATTTGTAAAGAGTTCTTTCACCATCATTTTCCATTTTTCTTTGTTGTAAGAAGAGCTAGCTAGTGGGGGTCCAAGAGCCCTCCCTTGGAGGAAGAAGGGACTCATAGTCCCCTTTCTTCTTGGTTCTTTGGTTTCACTAATATATCATCCTAAAACATTGGTGACATGGGTCTTATGGTTCTTTTTGTTTCTATGTCCCTATGCTCATGAATTTAGTTTTTATTGCATCTCTTAGTTTAATTCTTAATTGTAGTTTTTATTATCTTTCCCTAACCCTTTTCTTTACAGCTATCCTACTCAGCAGACCCAACTGAGCTTGCAAGCACCTCTATTTTTCTCACCAAGGTGACGAAAGAGGCACTATAGATTGGCGACTAAACTGGGGAAACGTATCCATTTCATACCTCATTTGGGTTTTTCTTGCTCTTATTTTAGTTTGTTTAACTTGCAGGTACACTAAACGGCCTAAGCCGACCTGCCAACCAGCCAATTCCAAGTTGAATTGAGAGAAATCCATTCGGATTTTTCATTCTCGGCCATGTGCCATATATGCATGGGTTTTTAAGCCCATATACGCGCATCGTGCACCCATGCGCCTGATTCAAAGTTATGTTCTGCACATGTGCACCTGTTGACTTGTCTCTATTCGCACGCATGCGCTCTGTGCGCCTCTGTCTCCACTGAGACCCACTCATCTGTGCAAAAATTCACATTGTAAAGTTGTTGAGATGTGGGGAAGGCCATTTCCCTTCTTAAAAATGATTTCAAGCATGTTTTAAAGATGCACCACACTTAGTCCCCTCATCATATAAAGGGGTTAGTCAAAAAACACATAGGCACTTAGGAGGATAAAATCAATTTCCCTTCTTTGTTTTTTGCCACATGGATGGCCTGTTTTGACTCACAAGATAAGTTGGAAATCATTTTTAATCACATTTAACTTGCATTGGGACTAGAAGTTGAGTAACAATCGCTTAGTATGCTCTTCTCTTGCACCTCTAAGCGATCTTAAGAATCAAAAAAAGATTGTGAAACAATTTCATCTCCCTTAAAAACATTAAAACCTTTAGGAGAGGACAACAACCCTTCTTGGAACTCCTCTTAGTTTACTTTTTCAAACACATATTAATATTGTAACGGGCCCATACATGCCCACATGCTACAAAGATATGATAGTGTTTGAATTTTGTCTTTCTTAGATCAAAACACTAGGGAAGTTTAAAGGTTTTTTAATGGGCCCATACATGCCCACATGATCAATCTAGGATAGTTTCAAAGCTTTTCTTAGATTACATCACAATAGAGAGTTGAAGGGATAGTAACGGACCCACATGTCCACATGCTATCTTCCTAGGGACTTTTTAATTACGCAAGGTTGTACCAAAGGCACTTAGTTAATTAGGTAATCAAACACTTGTAAGGACCAAGTGAAGTCCACATGCAACAAGGTGACATCTAATTCACTAAAAATTGGCACACTTTCACTCACACACAAAAGTCACTTATCACTCACATATCTTCTTCATGAAATGTGGAGGTCAAAGTAAGTTTCCTCCAAAGGGATTCTGAAAACACCCCACCCTTTTCTTGACGAAACTATCCACTCCCATTTTTAATCAACGAGGTTGGTTTTCACCCCCAACCTCCCAAAACAACTACATCTAAAATATTTATAAAAAAATCACTAAGTTTTCCTCCACAAGAGGTGCTAAAAGAATTTTTTTATTCTAGGTAGGATTTCGGGGATAGGCATCCAAAAAGCTCCCCATTATCTGGTTCTCACATTGTCAAAACAATAGAAGTTGTCAGATAGGGAACTGAAAATCCTCCAAGTCAAGTGTTCCTAATACCATAAGGCAAGGAGATACCCATGAAGGTTTGAAGGCCGAGGTCCAGTTGTTCTGTGCATCCCCCCTTGAGGCACCCACCTCTTTGATGGGATCCAGCCCGTGACCCATTTCTTAGGCCGAAAATCTAGATGTCGCACTTTGACCGAGGTACCTAATGACCAGCTTTAGGACATCTACCTAGGTGGCAATTGTGGGCTGCAATTGCACCTTGATTGGATTTTGTGTGGCTATTGGGAAATATCGCTAGCTCTTTCGGGATATGTCCCCTTTACCCCTCATTATAACCAATTATTTCATCCTTCACTAGCTTCTCTTCCAGTGACTTCAAACCCCACAGTTGAGTACTATTGGAAGGTCTAGTGCTATTTGAGAAGAAGGACGTTACGTCTTCTAGGACACGAGCATTTGTTTTCTTTTGATTCCCTTTGCAGACAAAACCCACTTACCCATATATATGCTTCTTTTTCAAAAAACATTTTATGTATGATGCACATCTGATTACAGTTTGATTTGGATATATATATTTTGTAAACATTCAACGCAAAGGCTCTTGTTTCTATATTACTCTCACTACTCTTTGCACACATTCACACAACTAGTCTGACATCATAGGGGAACCACAGAACCCCTGTCATTCGCAATGCTTGCTAAACCTCCCTCCTATCTTAGGGGGAGTGTCTAGTCATGCCCACTCATTGGCACCTCCTTCACACACTCCTGTGAGTGCTACTATTTTAGGATCAGCTTTGCTTAGTTCTACATTATTTGGGTCAAATTCCCAAGGTCATCTGTTCACTCGCTCTCCTTTACACGGAAGCGGGGGACCCACTTCCTCTCAAGCAGGAAGCACCAACCCACCTATCCCCCCTCAAGGGTCAGGTTCAAAACACACTCACCCCATGGCTGGAGCTAATCCTCCAACCCCATTGCAGATTCCATATTTGGCCTCTCTCAACATACCGGATCTCAGAAAACTCACCAATGATCCTATATTGCATGATCCCACCTGTCCTGCAATGCCAACCAAACTTCCTTCACACATACCAAAGTTTGAAGGAAAGGCAGGTGATGACCCTGCCAACCATGTCATGACCTTTCACCTATGGTGATCCTCTAATAGCATTATGGATGATTCCATCAGACTACGATTATTTCAACGCACACTCACTGGCCCATCACCCAAATGGTATGTAGAAGAAAAATCAGGGTCCCACGCAACTTTTGAGTCATTGGCCAAAGCAATCTTGACCTTCTTCCAATTACCCATCCTCCATGACAATGGTCTAGAGCTACTTTCTAATTTCAAACAAACCTCAGCCACACATATTGCTGACCACATTAACGAGTGGCATAGGCGACGTAGTTTGTGCAAAGAAGAAACCACCAAGCAACAGTGCCTCGATGGGTTTCTTAGATCACTTGTCTCTCTCCTCGGTAAGGATATAGCTTCCAACTTCCCTCAATTTGAAGAGGAAGCCATCAGTAAGGCCCAACAGTATGACCTCATCTATGCACAGTCAGGATACTTATACATTGTACTTCCTAATCTTCCAAAACCTGTGCCATTTGGCCAAGACAAACCCGGGATGTCTCACTCAACAGATGGACTGATTGGTGCCACCACCCACCACGGTCCACAACCCCAACCACCACCGAGGTATGGAACACCTCAATACTCATCGGCATACGGGGGCACTTCTTACTACCCCCCACCCCCTTATCAACAACCATACCATGTTTCTATACCTCCACCCATCAGTGGACCACCGTCGGCACCCCCCATACATCCACCTATCCCAACAAACTCTGGTTCCCCCTCCACCTCAGCCTATAGTACTAGCGAAATAACTACGCCTTCCTATGTACCTTACAAATCGATACCACCACAAAATCCATACTTCCCATTTCCTGGTGCTCCGTGACCCATGGCCTCCTCACATCCTCATGCGGGGGTGAATTTTGTTCAACCCTCTCCCATTCACCAATACCAAAATATGAACAGCTGAATATAGATAATCCAATGCATCCATCGAACAATGCTAAGAAGAAAGGATGAAACAGGAATAACAACAACCCAGGTTAAGGCAGGAATCAACCCCCACAACACCATTCCACTGGGGGCAACCAGAACCAAGGGAACCAAAACCCCCAAGGGGGAAATAATAACAAACACCAAGGGAGAAATAACAACAATGTTAAAACCATCTTCCCTTGCACCCTTTTTGGTGAGTATGACCATTACACTCATCATTGCCCCCAAATAGCTAATTCAAATGGTTGAAAGACTCTAGTAGTCTTCCCCCTTCTCCAACACCGCCTGTCCATCAGTAGGCACCACAACAATATGTGCAACAGCCCCCTCCCGTCATGCTGCAAAATCCTATTCCACATCAAGGTGTGATAAACACCCAATAGGACACACAACATCCCCCACCTCAGGTGGGACAATACCTCAACCCCAACAATCCAGCAGATCACACAATTCTCCTCACTAGTGAGGAAGAAATCCTTCTGCAAACACATAATCGACAGTATCATGCACCCGCTGAGTCTCCTCCCATCCCTCTAGAGACAAACCCTACACCAACGGGACCCCCGTTGGTGATCCCTCGCCCTTCCGCCAAACCACCACTTTGCATCCCTCGCATCCCATTGCGCAGGAATGTCCACAACCCACAGGCTAGGGTAGCTCATAAATATAGTTTGGTAGATGACTTAGCACAATCCTCGACTGCCATGTCAGTTTTGGACGTCCTCCAGATTTGTCCTACTCATCGAAAATCATTACTTCCCGCCTTGGGGGCAGTCGACCCCGCAGATACCGAACTCATCACCTTTGATCTTGACAGCAGAGAACCTCATCTTCCCGCCTTGATCGCTTTTCCAATACCAGTAAAAATACAAAACATCACAGTTCATCGGTGTATCATCAATGAAGGTGCATCTACATGCATTATGTCCAAAACGATATGGCAGAAACTTGGCTCCCCGGAACTCATACCCTCTGCAATCACATTACGAGCTTATAACAGACAACCATCCTCTCCTGAAGGGCTCTTCCAAAATGTCCCCATCGAACTCGGGGGAAATACTATTCTCATCGATATCGAAGTTATCGACGCCCCTTTCGATTATAATATCCTGTTCGGTCGTAGCTACATGTACGCTATGAAGGTAGTGGCCTCTTCCGTCTTTCGGACAATGATGTTCCCTCACAATGGGAAGATCGTTACTATTGACCAAGTCTCACATTATGAGCCTAATCCATCTACCAACATCGATAATATTCTTCCTCTCATCCACACAAGCCATGACGCATATCCACTCGTCGAGATGGGTCCTGGGATTTTTAAAGATCCATCCTTGTTAGGGACGTACCATGGAGCACCATCACTCCTTCATACTACTAATCAAGTATGCGTCATATCATCTAACGGAACTCGCACAGAGGATATCCTTCCTCCTACAGAGGCTTCTGTCATATCTGACATCCCACTCATTGCAGAAACCCCCCCTCCAGAACCTCATGGAAACTCGTCGACCCCACCAGTCAACGATTCCACATCTCCCCAAGGACATATTCCAATTTGGGAGATAGTTCCCCAAGCCATCACTCAAATTCCCTTCTTTTACCCTCCACCTGGTAACGAAGCTTTTCAGATAGCTGCAACGCTCACACTACCTAATATGGTGTTAGCAATCCTAGTTTGGTATTTTCACCCACCAGAGATGGTCCCTTGACCATCCCTCCCACCCCANCACTTCTTACTACCCCCCACCCCCTTATCAACAATCATACCCTGTTGCTATACCTCCACCCATCAGTGGACCACCGTCGGCACCCCCCATACATCCACCTATCCCAACAAACTCTGGTTCCCCCTCCACCTCAGCCTATAGTACTAGAGAAAGAACTACGCCTTCCTATGTACCTTACAGATTGATACCACCACAAAATCCATACTTCCCATTTCCTGGTGCTCCGCAACCCATGGCCCCCTCACATCCTCATGCGGGGGTGAATTTTGTTCAACCCTCTCCCATTCACCAATACCAAAATATGAACAGCTGAATATGGATAATCCAATGCATCCATCAAAAAATGCTAAGAATAAAGGATGAAACAGGAATAACAACAACCCAGGTCAAGGCGGGAATCAACCCCCACAACACCATTCCACTGGGGGCAACCAGAACCAAGGGAACCAAAACCCCCAAGGGGGAAATAATAACAAACACCAAGGGAGAAATAACAATAATGTTAAAACCATCTTCCCCTGCACCCTTTTTGGTGAGTACGACCATTACACTCATCATTGCCCCCAAATCGCTAATTCAAATGGTTGAAAGACTCTAGTAGTCTTCCCCCTTCTCTAACACCGCCTGTCCATCAGTAGGCACCACAACAATATGTGAAACAGCCCCCTCCCGTCATGCTGCAAAATCCTATTCCACATCAAGGTGTGATAAACACCCAACAGGACACACAACATCCCCTACCTCAGGTGGGACAATACCTCAACCCCAACAATCCAGCAGATCGCACAATTCTCCTCACTAGTGAGGAAGAAATCCTTCTGCAAACACGTAATCGACAGTATCATGCACCCGCTGAGTCTCCTCCCATCCCTCTAGAGACAAACCCTACACCAACGGGACCCCCGTTGGTGATCCCTCGCCCTTCTGCCGAACCACCGCTTCGCATCCCTCGCATCCCATTGCGCAGGAATGTCCACAACCCACAGGCTAGGGCAGCTCATAAATATAGTTTGGTAGATGACTTAGCACAATCCTCGACTGCCATGTCAGTTTTGGACGTCCTCCAGACTTGTCCTACTCATCGAAAATCATTACTTCCCACCTTGGGGGCATTTGACCCCGCAGATACCGAACTCATCACCTTTGATCTTGACAGCAGAGAAGCTCGTCTTCCCGCCTTGATCGCTTTTCAAATACCAGTAAAAATACAAAACATCACAGTTCATCGGTGTATCATCAATGAAGGTGCATCTACATGCATTATGTCCAAAACTGTATGGCAGAAACTTGGTTCCCCGTAACTCATACCCTCTGCAATCACATTACGAGCTTATAACAGACAACCATCCTCTCCTGAAGGGATCTTCCAAAATGTCCCCATCGAACTCGGGGGAAATACTATTCTCATCGATATCGAAGTTATCGACGCCCCTCTCGATTATAATATCCTGTTCGGTCGTAGCTACATGTACACTATGAAGGTAGTGGCCTCTTCCGTCTTTCGGACAATGATGTTCCCTCACAATGGGAAGATCGTTACTATTGACCAAGTCTCACATTATGAGCCTAATCCATCTACCAACATCGATAACATTCTTCCTCTCATCCACACAAGCCACGACGCATATCCACTCGTCGAGATGGGTCCTGGGATTTTTAAAGATCCATCCTTGTTAGGGACGTACCATGGAGCACCACCACTCCTTCATCCTACTAATCAAGTATGCGTCATATCATCTAACGGAACTCACACAGAGGATATCCTTCCTCCTACAGAGGCTTCTGTCATATCTGACATCCCACTCATCGCAGAAACCCCCCCTCCAGAACCTCATGGACACTCGTCGACCCCACCAGTCAACGATTCCACATCTCCCCAAGGACATATTCCAATTTGGGAGATAGTTCCCCAAGCCATCACTCAAATTCCCTTATTTTACCCTCCACCCGGTATCAAAGCTTTTCAGGTAGCCGCAACGCTCACACTACCTAATATGGTGTTAGCAATCCTAGTTTGGTATTTTCACCCACCAGAGATGGTCCCTTGACCATCCCTCCCACCCCAAAAAGAAGGAATCCCCATGACTATTCCCATTCTTACTCCCACCACACCCCCACTCACTAACCCCCTTGCCAAAACTGGGGGTAGGAGAAAGAAGAAAAAGCCCACAGCTCCACTTCCTCCACACATCCCACCACCTTGCGCACTATGTGAGAAAGTGGGACACCAAACCAGCAACTGCCCATCTCTACTAGAGCTACGGAATTTGATTCCACTCAATCACACTCTCCCAACACTAGCCACTACAACTAGTCCTGCTACTACTATCCCCCCTTCCAGTAGTAAAGGGTTGAGGACCAAATACGCTTGTGCTATATGTTCAGAGTATGGCCATTATACCCACCATTTTCCGTCCCTGCCACGCTTTCAGCAGACATTAGCCATAGTACGCTAGAACTTCCAAAACAACCCCAGTCCTGCTACGTCCTCCTCAAAAAATATCACAGACATCCGTTATGTCACCACTTCAGTCAATGAACGTATGAGACGCCATTGCTCTCTCTGCGATTCATTAGCTCATTTTACATACCAGTTTCCTATGATCCTTGAATACAGGCAACACCAATTGACCCTGCTTCAATGGCCCGTAGAGACGCTAATTGACATTACCTCGTCACTAGCAGTTTTTCATGTCATTTCTCCCGAACCCGAGGCCCTCCCCACACCTCCATGGTTCTTTGATGACTTATCTGAGAATTCACCTCCCAACCCGCCCAAATCTCCTACTCATTCCCCTACAAACATTCTACACCCAACCACCACGGGTACCCCTGAGTACTTCAATATATGGTTTATGTCGAGTTAACCCTCACCATCTCCTAACATCGTTCCCCTTGCTTCTTCACCACGGGGAAACCACACAAAAACCGTCATCGATATCACTCCTCATGACCTCTTGTATTCCTGACACTTCCAATGTGACAAGGAAATACTCGAAGAGTTAAACCACCAAGACCTCCCCTGGGATGTGCTACACCATCACGCACTCTTCTCTCTATAGGAAGCCTCCATGCCTCCTAACTAACACCCCGTTTATGCGGTCGAAACCAAGGATTTTATCCCATCAGGGCCTATCGACTGGTTCAAAAACCCATTCCTGCCCCAAATGATTTTGAAGAAGGCAACATTGTCAACATTTCCCCCACCATTAAAATCGACATTTCCATTAAAAATGGCATCGTCGAAGAAATCACCATTGGAGCTGCTTGCACTCCTCAAGAAATCACGGCATATAAAGCCCTCTTCCAGGAATATAGGGATATTTTTTCCTGGTCATACACGGAAATTCCTGGACTCAATCCCTCTATTGTTGAACATTGCATTGACACCTGGCCCGACATTACACCAGTTCGCCAAAAACAACGACCGCTACACCCATCCAAAGTAGTAGCTATCAAAGCCAAAATTGACAAATTACGCGTTGCCAGTTTCATTTACCCCATCGCCTATACCTCATGGGTTTCCAACCCTGTACCCGTTAACAAAAAATAGGGCATTATCCGCGTTTGCACCGACTTTCATGATCTCAATCACGCATGTCCCAAAGACAACTTTCCAACGCCTTTCATCGATCAAATTATCGACGACTGCGCAGGCCACGAGGCTCTATCCTTTATGGATGGATTCTCTGGTTATAACCAAATTCAAATTCACCATGCCAATTAGTATAAAACTGCATTCACTACCCCTTTCAGCTTAAATAATTCCGGTGCAACTTTCCAGCGGGCCATGACATACATCTTACACAATCTGGCACATATCATCCTCGCCTACTTGGATGACCTCACAGCTCGATCCAAGAAACGCACCTAGCATATTTATGATTTACGAGTCGTCTTTCAACGATGTCATCAGTACAACATCCTCTTGAATCCTCTCAAGTGCGTGTTCTATGTCACCATAGGGCGCCCCCTCAGATTTATCATTTCTCAAAGCGGTATTACCATAGACCCACTCAAAGTCCAAGCAATCACCGAAATTCCACCTCCCTAGAATTTACACCAACTTTAGAGCCTACAGGGCAAAGCTAAATTTCTTAGATGCTTTGTCCCAGATTACGCCATACGTGCACACGGTTTCCTTCGCTTACTACGTCACGACATCCCATTTCACTGGGACGGCCACGGGGTTGAGGCCACTCTTCCCATCGAGTGTGAAATTCCCACCTTACACACCACAATTGAGCTATTACCTGACACTGCTCCAATGGAGCAACGCTTGCTGAACTTGGAATCTCTGGATGAAGATTGTCGATCATCCTTACATAACAACAAGGCAACTAAAAAATGGTCCAAGGCTACCTTTGATCTCCATGTCAACCTTTTCTCATTTCGCGAAGGCGACCTTGTCCTGGCTTACGATATCGCTCATGATACCTTTGGCCACAGCAAATTCGAGTCACTCTGGCATGTCCCATACACTATCCAACATTGCCTCACCAAAGGCGCATACATCTTGGCCTCCCCTGAAGGTCTTTCTCTCAAAGAACCAGTCAACGGGTTGTATCTCAAGAAATTTTACGCTTAAACGTAGTCATTCTACTTTAGGTTATTTCTTTTATAGCATTTTTAATCTTTTTTCCTCACGCCTAAACTATCTGTTGTGCTATTGGCAGATGCTTCCTCCACCATCCTACCACATCGGTTACGCCGACGGTGCCAGTCGTTGGACACAAAATCTCGCTTCGGCCGCATGGGCTCTCTACACCCACTCACATGAAATGCTCCATTCAAGCGGCATATGTTTGGGTTCAGCGACCAACAACCAAGCTAAATACATTGCTGTCATTGGCCTCCTGGCCGATGCCCAGCATCATTGTATTCATCACCTTAGCGTCTTCCTCGACTCTCAACTAGTCGTTCTCCAGGTCAACAATGTGTACCACATCCGTGATCCTTACCTCTTCCGTAAATACCTTTAGGTTATACTTTTATCTCAACATTTTGATTCCATTACATTTACACATATTCCAAGACAATTAAATCAAATTACGAATAACCTAGCTAATATTGTGTTAGACTGGCATATATCACATCAAGCTACCTCTACACATACATAAACATATAACACAAACCTGTCACAACATATATATAGAATAGACATCATTAAAAAATTGGCCAAAAACATGTAAACACCACATATATCTCAAACGTGTATACTCATGTATATATAAAGGTCCACAGTGCCATCTGAATGTTTACATACAAAAAATACAAGTATCTGCAGGCCAATGTAGCACCTCGGTATAAAATGGGCTCACCAGCCTATATACAAATATATATATATACATCAAATGCATCAGAGAACCACTCAATGTGCCTCTAGAACACCACTGCCTGCTCCTCCCTCAGGCGGTGGCGGCCCACCACCACCTGCCCCAGGAGGTAGTGGTACCCCCCTTGCCGGCCCCTCCTGCCCTGATGTCAGTCATCCGGTCGTTAGTGCAGTAGCCATTGTTGTCCATTGCACTATGGCTCGCCATGGTGGAAGCATCCCCACACACTACTCCAGGAAAGTCTCATCCTAGATGCGCAACCATATGCCCTCCGGCACATTCTGTAACACCGTCTCTAGCCAATGGTGTATGTCCCCAAAATCAGCTTCGGCAGCCACCGAAGGAGTGTGTGATGGCCCAACACCAGGGTCATCAAAATGGTGCCTCCTCACTGCCCTCTCAGGCTCAACTAGTCGCACCACAACGTCCTCAGGTCGACGTCTCTCTCCCCACGACAGTCTCTCCGATGCTCTCTACAACTCCACCTCGCGCCTGCGAGGTGCCACATCTGCACATGCAAACAAACACCAGATAGTATCAGCATCTATATCATATACATAAGGCATGCTATCTCAAAAAACACCAAACATACATATCAACATCATCAAACCAACATACCTCGATGGTCAAAAACCTCCCCTGGAGGTAGCACCATTTATGGATCATCCCGGAAGTCAACCCCGGCATAGGGGTACCAAAGTATCACCTGCGACATCTTCCGCCATACCTGCGCCGCCTCTGCAGTAAAGAAGTGGACACCCTCGCCACCACCATGGTGAGCAACATGGTCGACCACTGCCTCATTCGCGGCTCTTGCACCCCAGGCAAACCCAATAAAATCCTAGGGTGCAACATTGGCACCCTCTCCAGGAACCAGGACACTAGGATGGACCTGAAGAAAAACTCCCCCATATCCGTGGACTGACAATGTTCCAACTGCCCCACCATCCTCGCGTGCAGCATAATCCCCCAAGCGAACTGCTCGCCGACCAACACTCTCCCCATCACCAGCAAATTTCCCCCACTGATCCGCTGGGTCACCAGTGACCCATATACTCTCACAATCATCGTTGTTATACAGTGATATGCCAGGGCATCTATCGACCCAATGCTCACAATCGTCCCAGACATAAAGTTCTAACCTGAAAAATATATCCGGCCAATGGTCACTAGGGTCAGATCCCTCGGTAGCACCGGCTCCGCCGGTAAAGGAACACCCCGAAATGGGAGCCTAATCAAGAACTACACATCCTCCACCGCAGTGAAGGGGATCTGCTCTCCTCGCACAAGGAAGCAATGCAGCTACGGACTCCACATCTGGATCAGGAACTGCAGGAGATACTCCTGCGCCTGTATCAACGAGCACTCAAAGAACTTTAGCAACCCGCAGGCTGCCAAAGTCGCATGCACACCTATCTCCTCAATAGCCACGGCGTCTCGAAGCTGAGACCAATCTCTCTCTCACCAAACCACTGGAATCATGAAAACTGTCCACGTGCAGCCACAACAAAGAGTCTTCTATCAGCCCACGAGACCATCAACAACATCACAAAGATCAATTTTACACCCGTCAACTTTGCCTCTAAGGCGCAGCTGTTTCAACCCACCGGCGCGCACACATGCGCACCTGTTCACTACACAAGCGCGCACATATGCGCACCTATTAAGCTTCACAGGAACACTCTCAGGTGCGCCTGTTACCTGCACAGGTGTGCACTAGTGCACGCCTGTCCGTGCCACAGCCAGGCACAAATGCACAGTTGTGCAGCTGACAAGTGCACACATATTGCGCGCCTTTAATTCTCTCATCAGCGCCCCCAGGCACGTCTATCCGGTGAGCATGCATGCATGTGTGCGCACCTACTTCCGGATCACCCGCGCACGTGGGGTCCACATCCACAAAATTCCTCTATACGGCCCTCCGTACAGCCCCTGCCCAAAAAATGAAATTCTATTTCTATGTAGGATGATCAGACCACTAACCTGAAGCTCACTAATCGCCAATCGGATGCCTTGTCCTCCCCGAATCTCCAAATATCCTCTGAAAATTGCTCATCCTGTCACTATTGCAGCAAGTACAAATGAGGTGCCAATGTGGGCCCTACAGCTATGTATAGGCCTTTTTTCTAAACTTCCACTCACCATTACGGGAGCCCACAGTGTCCGTTTCCTGATCCGTCTTCAGCCACAAGATCAACATCCCGTCATCTACATCACAGCAGTCCCTAGGCCTCTTTTCATCCTAAGCCCCTGGGGTGCCATTTTTTATACCCTCGTCAGGTACGCATGCACATATTCATGCTTATCAAATACATGCTCATATCTTTGATTCTCTTCAGATATTGTTCACGTTCAGTATTTGGTTTTCATGTGTGTAGGTACTTGATCATCATACATCAGCACAACCCCTTCAGGTATATACTTAGCACTAGCATGTAGTCTTTCCCTTTGTATCGCACTTACATTTCCAGTCACACCCTCTGACATTTGCCTCTAGGATCCCCATTCCTGGCTCTGCAGTACCCACACCTCCATTTGCATNCCTGGGATTTTTAAAGATCCATCCTTGTTAGGGACGTACCATGGAGCACCACCACTCCTTCATCCTACTAATCAAGTATGCGTCATATCATCTAACGGAACTCACACAGAGGATATCCTTCCTCCTACAGAGGCTTCTGTCATATCTGACATCCCACTCATCGCAGAAACCCCCCCTCCAGAACCTCATGGACACTCGTCGACCCCACCAGTCAACGATTCCACATCTCCCCAAGGACATATTCCAATTTGGGAGATAGTTCCCCAAGCCATCACTCAAATTCCCTTATTTTACCCTCCACCCGGTATCAAAGCTTTTCAGGTAGCCGCAACGCTCACACTACCTAATATGGTGTTAGCAATCCTAGTTTGGTATTTTCACCCACCAGAGATGGTCCCTTGACCATCCCTCCCACCCCAAAAAGAAGGAATCCCCATGACTATTCCCATTCTTACTCCCACCACACCCCCACTCACTAACCCCCTTGCCAAAACTGGGGGTAGGAGAAAGAAGAAAAAGCCCACAGCTCCACTTCCTCCACACATCCCACCACCTTGCGCACTATGTGAGAAAGTGGGACACCAAACCAGCAACTGCCCATCTCTACTAGAGCTACGGAATTTGATTCCACTCAATCACACTCTCCCAACACTAGCCACTACAACTAGTCCTGCTACTACTATCCCCCCTTCCAGTAGTAAAGGGTTGAGGACCAAATACGCTTGTGCTATATGTTCAGAGTATGGCCATTATACCCACCATTTTCCGTCCCTGCCACGCTTTCAGCAGACATTAGCCATAGTACGCTAGAACTTCCAAAACAACCCCAGTCCTGCTACGTCCTCCTCAAAAAATATCACAGACATCCGTTATGTCACCACTTCAGTCAATGAACGTATGAGACGCCATTGCTCTCTCTGCGATTCATTAGCTCATTTTACATACCAGTTTCCTATGATCCTTGAATACAGGCAACACCAATTGACCCTGCTTCAATGGCCCGTAGAGACGCTAATTGACATTACCTCGTCACTAGCAGTTTTTCATGTCATTTCTCCCGAACCCGAGGCCCTCCCCACACCTCCATGGTTCTTTGATGACTTATCTGAGAATTCACCTCCCAACCCGCCCAAATCTCCTACTCATTCCCCTACAAACATTCTACACCCAACCACCACGGGTACCCCTGAGTACTTCAATATATGGTTTATGTCGAGTTAACCCTCACCATCTCCTAACATCGTTCCCCTTGCTTCTTCACCACGGGGAAACCACACAAAAACCGTCATCGATATCACTCCTCATGACCTCTTGTATTCCTGACACTTCCAATGTGACAAGGAAATACTCGAAGAGTTAAACCACCAAGACCTCCCCTGGGATGTGCTACACCATCACGCACTCTTCTCTCTATAGGAAGCCTCCATGCCTCCTAACTAACACCCCGTTTATGCGGTCGAAACCAAGGATTTTATCCCATCAGGGCCTATCGACTGGTTCAAAAACCCATTCCTGCCCCAAATGATTTTGAAGAAGGCAACATTGTCAACATTTCCCCCACCATTAAAATCGACATTTCCATTAAAAATGGCATCGTCGAAGAAATCACCATTGGAGCTGCTTGCACTCCTCAAGAAATCACGGCATATAAAGCCCTCTTCCAGGAATATAGGGATATTTTTTCCTGGTCATACACGGAAATTCCTGGACTCAATCCCTCTATTGTTGAACATTGCATTGACACCTGGCCCGACATTACACCAGTTCGCCAAAAACAACGACCGCTACACCCATCCAAAGTAGTAGCTATCAAAGCCAAAATTGACAAATTACGCGTTGCCAGTTTCATTTACCCCATCGCCTATACCTCATGGGTTTCCAACCCTGTACCCGTTAACAAAAAATAGGGCATTATCCGCGTTTGCACCGACTTTCATGATCTCAATCACGCATGTCCCAAAGACAACTTTCCAACGCCTTTCATCGATCAAATTATCGACGACTGCGCAGGCCACGAGGCTCTATCCTTTATGGATGGATTCTCTGGTTATAACCAAATTCAAATTCACCATGCCAATTAGTATAAAACTGCATTCACTACCCCTTTCAGCTTAAATAATTCCGGTGCAACTTTCCAGCGGGCCATGACATACATCTTACACAATCTGGCACATATCATCCTCGCCTACTTGGATGACCTCACAGCTCGATCCAAGAAACGCACCTAGCATATTTATGATTTACGAGTCGTCTTTCAACGATGTCATCAGTACAACATCCTCTTGAATCCTCTCAAGTGCGTGTTCTATGTCACCATAGGGCGCCCCCTCAGATTTATCATTTCTCAAAGCGGTATTACCATAGACCCACTCAAAGTCCAAGCAATCACCGAAATTCCACCTCCCTAGAATTTACACCAACTTTAGAGCCTACAGGGCAAAGCTAAATTTCTTAGATGCTTTGTCCCAGATTACGCCATACGTGCACACGGTTTCCTTCGCTTACTACGTCACGACATCCCATTTCACTGGGACGGCCACGGGGTTGAGGCCACTCTTCCCATCGAGTGTGAAATTCCCACCTTACACACCACAATTGAGCTATTACCTGACACTGCTCCAATGGAGCAACGCTTGCTGAACTTGGAATCTCTGGATGAAGATTGTCGATCATCCTTACATAACAACAAGGCAACTAAAAAATGGTCCAAGGCTACCTTTGATCTCCATGTCAACCTTTTCTCATTTCGCGAAGGCGACCTTGTCCTGGCTTACGATATCGCTCATGATACCTTTGGCCACAGCAAATTCGAGTCACTCTGGCATGTCCCATACACTATCCAACATTGCCTCACCAAAGGCGCATACATCTTGGCCTCCCCTGAAGGTCTTTCTCTCAAAGAACCAGTCAACGGGTTGTATCTCAAGAAATTTTACGCTTAAACGTAGTCATTCTACTTTAGGTTATTTCTTTTATAGCATTTTTAATCTTTTTTCCTCACGCCTAAACTATCTGTTGTGCTATTGGCAGATGCTTCCTCCACCATCCTACCACATCGGTTACGCCGACGGTGCCAGTCGTTGGACACAAAATCTCGCTTCGGCCGCATGGGCTCTCTACACCCACTCACATGAAATGCTCCATTCAAGCGGCATATGTTTGGGTTCAGCGACCAACAACCAAGCTAAATACATTGCTGTCATTGGCCTCCTGGCCGATGCCCAGCATCATTGTATTCATCACCTTAGCGTCTTCCTCGACTCTCAACTAGTCGTTCTCCAGGTCAACAATGTGTACCACATCCGTGATCCTTACCTCTTCCGTAAATACCTTTAGGTTATACTTTTATCTCAACATTTTGATTCCATTACATTTACACATATTCCAAGACAATTAAATCAAATTACGAATAACCTAGCTAATATTGTGTTAGACTGGCATATATCACATCAAGCTACCTCTACACATACATAAACATATAACACAAACCTGTCACAACATATATATAGAATAGACATCATTAAAAAATTGGCCAAAAACATGTAAACACCACATATATCTCAAACGTGTATACTCATGTATATATAAAGGTCCACAGTGCCATCTGAATGTTTACATACAAAAAATACAAGTATCTGTAGGCCAATGTAGCACCTCGGTATAAAATGGGCTCACCAGCCTATATAAAAATATATATATATACATCAAATGCATCAGAGCACCACTCAATGTGCCTCTAGAACACCACTGCCTGCTCCTCCCTCAGGCGGTGGAGGCCCACCACCTCCTGCCCCAGGAGGTGGTGGTACCCCCCTTGCCGGCCCCTCCTGCCCTGATGTCAGTCATCTGGTCGTTAGCGCAGTAGCCACTATTGTCCATCTCACTATGGCCCGCCATGGTGGAAGCACCCCCACACACTGCTCTAGGAAAGTCTCATCCTAGATGTGCGACCATATGCCCTCCGGCACATCCTGTAACACCGTCTCTAGCCAATGGTGTATGTCCCCAAAATCAGCTTTGGCAGCCACCGAAGGAGTGTGTGATGGCCCAACACCAAGGTCATCAAACTGGTGCCTCCTCAGTTCCCTCTCAGGCTCAGCTAATCGCACCACGATGTCC
The DNA here is from genome assembly GCA_000966675.3 of Picea glauca. NCBI lineage: Eukaryota > Viridiplantae > Streptophyta > Pinopsida > Pinales > Pinaceae > Picea > Picea glauca. The sequence continues at coordinate 3,416 of JZKD02S0114740.1, read as the reverse complement.
TCAGGTCGACGTCTCTCTCCCCACGGCAGTCTCTCCGATGCTCTCTACAACTCCACCTCGTGCCTGTGAGGTGCCACATCTGCACATGCAAACAAACACCAGATAGTATCAGCATCTATATCATATACATAAGGCATGCTATCTCAAAAAACACCAAACATACATATCAACATCATCAAACCNTGAATACAGGAAACGCCAATTGACCCTTCTTCAACGGCCCGTAGAGACACTAATTGACATTACCTCATCACTAGTAGGTTTTCATGTCATTTCTCCCGAACCCGAGGCCCTCCTCACGCCTCCATAGTTCTTCGATGAATTATCTCAGGATTCACCTCCCAACCCCTTCAACTCTCCTGCTCATTCCCCTATGGACATTCTACACCCTACCACCACGGGTACCCCTCAGTACTTCAATATATGGTTTATGTCGAGTGAATCCTCACCATCTCCTAACATCGTTCCCCTTGCTTCTTCACCAGGGGGCAACCACACAAAAATCGTCACCGATATCACTCCTCATGACCTCTTGTATTTCCAACACTTGCAATGTGACGAGAAAACACTCGAAGAGTTAAACCACCCAGACCTCCCCTGGGATGCGCTACACCATCGAGCACTCTTCTCTCCACAGGAAGCCTCCATGCCTCCTAACCAACACCCCGTTTATGTGATCAAAACCAAGGATTTTATCCCATCACGGCCTATCGACTGGTTCAAAAACCCCATTCCTGCCCAACATGATTTTGAATAAGGCAACATGGCCAAAATTCCCCCCACCATTAAAATTGACATTTCCATTAAAAATGGCATCGTCAAAGAAATCACCATTGGAGCTGCTTGCACTCCTCAGGAAATTACGGCATATAAAGCCCTCTTCCAGGAATATAGGGATATTTTTTCCTGGTCATACACGAAAATTCCTGGCCTCGATCCCTCTATTGTCGAACATCGCATCGACACCTGGCTCGACATTACACCAGTTTTCCAAAAACAATGACCGCTACACCCATCCAAAGCAGCGGCTATCAAAGCCGAAATTGACAAATTACGGGTTGTCGGTTTCATTTACCCCATCACCTATACCTCATGGGTTTACAACCCTTTACCCGTTAACAAAAAACAGGGAACTATCCGCGTTTGCACCCACTTTCATGATCTCAATCAAACATGTCCCAAAGACAACTTTCCAACGCCTTTCATCGATCAAATTATCGACGACTGCACAGGCCACGATGCTCTATCCTTTATGGACGGATTCTCTGGTTATAACCAAATTCAAATTCACCCTGCCAATCAGTATAAAACCGCATTCACTACCCCGTGGGGTACTTTTTTATATCGTTTCATGCCTTTTGGCTTAAATAATGCCGACGCAAATTTCCAGCAGGCCATGACATATGTCTTTCACGATCTGGTACATATCATCCTCACCTACTTGGACGACCTCACAGCTCGATCCAAGAAATGCACCCAACATCTTGATGATTTACGAATCATCTTTCAACGATGTCGTCAGTACAACATCCACTTGAATCTTGTCAAGTGTGTGTTCTTCGTCACCGCAAGGAACTCCTCGGCTTTATTGTTTCCCAAAGCGGTATTACCATAGACCCACTCAAAGTCCAAGCAATCACCGAAATTCCACCTCCCTAGAATTTACACCAACTTTAGAGCCTACAGGGCAAAGCTAACTTTCTTAGACGCTTTTTCCTAGATTACGCCATACGTGCACACAGTTTCCTTCGCTTACTACATCATGACATCCCATTTCACTGGGATGACCATGGGGTTAAGGCCACTCTTCCCATCGAGTGCGAAATTCCCACCTTACGCACCGCAATTGAGCTATTACCCGACACTTCTCCAATGGAGCAGTGCTTACTGAACTTGGATTCTTTGGATGAAGATCGTCGATCTTCCTTACAGAAAAACGAGGTAGATAAAAAATGATCCAAGGCTACCTTTGATCTCCATGTCAACCTTTGCTCATTTCGTGAAGGCGACCTTGTCCTGGCTTACGATATCGCTCATGATACCTTTGGCCACGGAAAATTCGAGTCACTCTGGCATGGCCCATACATTATCCAATTATCCAACACTGCCTCACCAAAGGCGCATACATCTTGGCCTCCCCTGAAGGTCTCTCTCTTAAAGAACCAGTCAATGGGCTGTATCTCAAGAAATTTTACGCTTAAGCGTAGTCATTCTACTTTAGGTTATTTCTTTTATAGTGTTTTTAATATTTTTTCCTCACGTCTAAACTATCCATTGTGATATTGGTATATGCTTCCTCCACTAGCCTACCACATCGGTTACGTTGATGGCGCCAACCGTTGGACACAAAATCTCGCTTCAACCGCTTGGGCTCTCTACACCTGCTCACATGAAATGCTCCATTCGAGCGGCATATGTTTGGGTTCAGTGACCAACAACCAGGGATGATTTTAAGGATGGAAAGTTATTTTAAAATGTAGAAACCTTGGCGAATTTTACTAATCCTTCATATGTCAACTATAAATGTTTCGTAATATTTTGTAAAAATATTCAAATTTCTAAGTATTTTATATAGTTTTTATAAAATTTTGGCGATTTTTAAGGTAAAATAATTTTATCCTATAGAATTTGGGCGAATCATTTTTAAAATAGCGAATCACGTTTTTTGAAAAACCATGGAAAATTAGCCCATGAGTGAAATTTAGCCCCTAAAATCATCCATGTCAACAACCAAGCCAAATACATTGTTTTCATTGGCCTCCTGGCTGATGCCCAACATCATCGTATTCGTCACCTTAGCATCTTCCTCAACTCTCAACTAGTCATTCTCCAACTCAACAATGTGTACCGCGTCCGTGATCCTTGCCTCTTCGGCAAATACCTGTAGGTTAGACTTTTATCTCGACATTTTGATTCCATTACATTTACACATATTCCAAGACAATTGAATCAAATTACGGATAACCTAGATAATATTTTGTTAGACTGGAATATATCACATCAAGCTACCTCTACACATACATAAACATATAACACAAACCTGTCATAGTATATATATAGAATAGACATCATTAAAACATTGACCAAAAACATGTAAACACCACATAGATCTCAAACGTGTATACTCATGTATATATAAAGGTCCACAATGCCATCCGAATGTTTACAGACAAAAAATAAAAGTATTTGCAGGCCAATGTAGCACCTCAGTACAAAATGGGCTCACCAGCCTATATACAAAAAATATATATACATCAAATGCATCAGAGGAACACTCACGGTGCCTCTAGAGCACCACTGCCTGCTCCTCCCTCAGGCAGTGGCGGCCCACCACCACCTTCCCCATGAGGTGGTGGTCCCCCCCCCTACTAGCCCCTCCTGCCCCGGCGGCAGTCATCCGATCGCCAGCGCAGAAA
>JZKD02S0114717.1:342031-354621 GCA_000966675.3 Picea glauca | reverse complement strand
AAATTACTAATTGGACAAGTGGTTAGAAGTTGGTTAACCCTAAAATAAGGAAAGTGGGTTAAGATGGTTAAAAGATAAACCCTTGAGGAAGCTACATGAAAGTATAAATAAGAGGAAAGGCTCTCTCATTTTATATCACACTTCATCATATTGAATATATATAGGTGACTAAGGTAACCAAAGTATATCTAAGACTAATTTCAGAGAGAATTTGAAATAAAGAAGGCCGAAATTCAAGGGAGGATAAATTCTTTTGATGATGCTTTCTAAGGTATGCTATTTACAGGTCACCTCACCATTTTCGAAATAATTTTTTTTGTAGAACTATTCAGACCATGAAACTGATGGGCCATTGATAAAACATATCCAAGTAGTTGTGGTATGAATTTCAGCTTGTGGGCCATTATATTTTTGGAGTTACACTCCGTGGAAAATAGGGTTTGTGGCTAGTCCTGAAACTAGTCTAAAACAGGTGTTTCAGGTAAAAACGTCATAACGTCTTCATAACATATCAAAATTAAGTAAGACAAAAAGTGTTGGTTAGAGTACATTCTATAGTATTCTGTGTAAAATTTTCAAATCCATACAATAAATATTCCGTGCGGGGCACGCTCTACAAGTTCGCTCTTTAGAATAAGCCAGAATTCAACAAGGTATGTCATTTTTTCTATAACTCATTTTCTGAGAGGTTCCAAGTAGTGAAACCTGGAGGAATTGCATAAAACACACTAAATAATATTGTGTACTATTTTTAGATATTTATTTATTACAGATACATAGTTATGATTATTTCAAGTTAGGGTTGTTGACTAATCCAAAACTAGTCATGTGAGACTAAGGAATAGTTTGATGAAAATGCTAGTCTCTTGTAGTTAAAGTTAAGGAAGTTTTGAAGGTATGTGATCATATACATCAGGTCTATTATAGAGTTACAAATCATATTTGGATGATAAATTGTTGAGGGATTTTGGTTGAGGTACATGTTGGGTACATGGTTGAGACAAGTAGTTGATGAGTTGGCACATGCATGAGGTGTATAGTTGATGATGTTGGTACATCTTGATGAGTCATAGTTGATGAGTAGTTGATACATGATTGGTACATACTTACTACATGGTTGGAGGCACTTTTTAGTAGTATTGTTGACACATGGTTTATGGATGATGTAACATACTTGTATTGGTATATTATTAGAAGCACATATTGATCTTGTTGATGATTATGAGTTGTTTTGTTATGCTTGGTTGACGCACATATTTGAGAGTTGTCTTGGTGATTGATATCGGTGAGTATATCTGATTTTGTTGATAAGATTGATGAGACGGGTTGTTTTGATAGGGTCTTTGAACAGTTTGTCGTGACATGTTATGTGTACAGGTTTGGTGCATGGTTGATGCACTTGTTCAAGGCACAGGTTGAAGTACAAGTTGTTTCATAGTTGATGCACTTATTTATGGTACAATTTGATAACAGGTTGAGGAACAGGTTGATGCATGGTTGATGCATGGTTCAGGTTATTGGTACAGATTGCTTGGTGCAGGTTGATTGGTACATGTTTACAGTAGTATATCTCATAGTGATAGTGTGACACTGGTTCCATCATTCTACTTATATGTCAAAGCGTTTGGACGGGGCAAGTACAGGTGGTTGTAGCCACCTTCCGGTTGTAGCCGGAGAACATAGGGGGTTGTAGCCTCCTTCTGGTTGTAGCCAAAGAATTGGGGATTTGATCTTCCCTTAGGTTGTAGCCTGAGAAACTAGGGGGTTGGAGCATTCTTCCAATTACAGCTAGAAAACAAAGGAAGTTGTTAATTCCAATGAATGTAATTATTCAAGACATATAAGAAAAATCATTATGTGGTTTTCTCCCGCTTTGGGTTTCCACGTAAAAACACCGGTGTACTGTGTATGTGTATGATTGTTCATTTACTCTGCAAATATTGGATGATAATGCTACATTGATATAACACTTGCATTATATGGTTAAAAAGGATTATTATTTCTCTATTACCGATTCACCTCCCCTCTCAGTAATCCAATAATTGGTATCAAAGTCGGTTCCTTCAGGAAACAGATTAACCACTGGAAGGAGATCATGGATTATTATGAAAATGGAGTACCAATGTTTAATGGTCATAATGGTTTTAAGTATGATATGTGAAGCATAAGGACGAAAGTATTTTTACAGGCACAGGGACATTATATTTGGCTATCAGTTGTTATAGGATATGATATTCAAAAAGAGAAAAGATTGCAACCAATAAGGAATTGAAGAAGAATAACAAAATAGCAATGGATTTCATCTGGGAAGGATTACCTAATCCGGTAAGAGAAAAGGTTGGTAAATGTTCATTAGCCAAAGAAATTTGGGATAAGTTACATGACATATATTCTTCACCCATCNACTAATTGGACAAGTGGTTAGAAGTTGGTTAACCCTAAAATAAGGAAAGTGGGTTAAGATGGTTAAAAGATAAACCCTTGAGGAAGCTACATGAAAGTATAAATAAGAGGCAAGGATCTCTCATTTTATATCACACTTCAGCATATTGAATATATATAGGTGACCAAGGTAACCAAAGTATATCTAAGATGAATTTCAGAAAGAATTTGAAGTAAAGAAGGCTGAAATTCAAGGGAGGATAAATTATTTTGATGATGTTTTCTAAGGTATGCTATTTACAGGTTACCTCACCATTTTCGAAATAACTTTTTTTATAGAATTATTTAGACCATGAAACTGATAGGCCATTGAGAAAACATATCCAAGTAGATGTGGTACGAATTTCAGCTTGTGGGTCATTATATTTTTGGAGTTACACTCAATGGAAAATAGGGTTTGTGGCTAGTCCTGAAACTAGTCTAAAACAGGTGTTTCAGGTAAAAACGTCATAACATCTTCATAACATATCAAAATTAAGTAAGACTAAAAGTGTTGGTTAGAGTACATTCTATAGTATTCTGTGTAAAATTTTCAGATCCATACAACAAATATTCTGTGTGGGGCACGCTCTATAAGTTCGCTCTCTAGAATAAGCCAAAATTCAACAAGGTATGCCATTTTTGCTATAACTCCTTTTCTGAGAGGTTCCAAGTAGGTGAAACCTGGAGGAATTGCATAAAACACATTGAAGAATATTGTGTACTATTTTTAGATATTTATTCATGACAGGTACATAGTTATGATTATTTCAAGTTAGGGTTGTTGACTAATCCAAAACTAGTCATGTGAGACTAAGGAAAAGTTTGATGAAAATGTTAGTCTCTTGTAATTAAAGTTAAGGAAGGTTTGAAGGTATGTGATCATATACATCAGGTCTATTACAGAGTTACAAATCAGATTTGGATGATAAATTGATGAGGGATTTTGGTTGAGGTACATGTTGGGTACATGGTTGAGACAAGTAGTTGATGAGTTGGCACAAACATGAGGTGTATAGTTGATGATGTTGGTACATCTTGATGAGTCATAGTTGGTGAGTAGTTGATACATGATTGGTACATACTTACTACATGGTTGGAAACACTTTTTAGTAGTATTGTTGACACATGGTTTATGGATGATGTAACATACTTGTATTGGTATATTATTAGAAACACATATTGATCTTGTTGATGATTATGAGTTGTTGTGTTATGCTTTGTTGATGCACATATTTGAGAGTTGTCTTGGTGATTGATATTGGTAAGTATATCTGATTTTGTTGATAAGATTGATGAGACAGGTTGTTTTGATAGGTTCTTTGGACGGTTTGTCGTGACATGTTATGTGTACAGGTTTGGTGCATGGTTGATGCACTTGTTCAAGGCACAGGTTGAGGTACAAGTTGGTGCATGGTTGATGCACTTATTTATGGTACAGTTTGATAACTGGTTGAGGTACAGGTCGATGCATGGTTGATGCATGGTTTAGGTTATTGGTACAAGTTGTTTGGTGCAGGTTGATTGGTACATGTTTACAATAGTATATCTCACAGTGATAGTGTGACACTGGTTCCATCATTCTACTTATACGTCAAAGCATTTGGACGGGGNGTTGGTTAACCCTAAAATAAGGAAAGTGGGTTAAGATGGTTAAAAGATAAACCCTTGAGGAAGCTACATGAAAGTATAAATAAGAGGCAAGGCTCTCTCATTTTATATCACACTTTAGCATATTGAATATATATAGGTGACTAAGGTAACCAAAGTATATCTAAGATGAATATCAGATAGAATTTGAAGTAAAGAAGGCTGAAATTCAAGGGAGGATAAATTCTTTTGATGATGCTTTCTAAGGTATGCTATTTACAGGTCACCTCACCATTTTCGAAATAAATTTTTTATAGAATTATTCAGACCATGAAACTGATAGGCCATTGAGAAAACATATCCAAGTAGTTGTGGTACGAATTTCATCTTGTGGGTCATTATATTTTTGGAGTTACACTCCGTGGAAAATAGGGTTTGTGGCTAGTCCTGAAACTAGTCTAAAACAGGTGTTTCGGGTAAAAACGTCATAACATCTTCATAACATATCAAAATTAAGTAAGACTAAAAGTTTTGGTTAGAGTACATTCTATAGTATTCTGTGTAAAATTTTCAGATCCATACAACAAATATTATGTGCGGGCCATGCTCTATAAATTCACTCTCTAGAATAAGCCAGAATTCAACAAGGTATGCCATTTTTGCTATAACTCCTTTTCTGAGAGGTTCCAAATAGTGAAACCTGGAGGAATTGTATAAAACACATTGAATAATATTGTGTACTATTTTTAGATATTTATTCATTACAGGTACATAGTTATGATTATTTCAAGTTAGGGTTGTTGACTAATCCAAAACTAGTCATGTAAGACTAAGGAAAAGTTTGATGAAAATACTAGTCTCTTGTAGTTAAAGTTAAGGAAGGTTTGAAGGTATGTGACCATATACATCAGGTCTATTACAGAGTTACAAATCAGATTTGGATGATAAATTGATGAGGGATTTTGGTTGAGGTACATGTTGGGTACATGGTTGAGACAAGTAGTTGATGAGTTGGCACAAACATGAGGTGTATAGTTGATGATGTTGGTACATCTTGATGAGTCATAGTTGATGAGTAGTTGATACATGATTGGTACATACTTACTACATTGTTGGAGACACTTTTTAGTAGTATTGTTGACACATGGTTTATGGATGATGTAACATACTTGTATTGGTATATTATTAGAAGCACATATTGATCTTGTTGATGATTATGAGTTGTTGTGTTATGCTTGGTTGATGCACATCTTTGAGAGTTGTCTTGGTGATTGATATTGGTGAGTATATCTAATTTTGTTGATAATATTGATGAGACAAGTTGTTTTGATAGGTTCTTTGGATAGTTTGTCGTGACATGTTCTGTGTACAGGTTTGGTGCATGGTTGATGCACTTGTTCAAGGCACAGGTTGAGGTACAAGTTGGTGCATGGTTGATGCACTTATTTATGGTACAGTTTGATAACAGGTTGAGGTACAGGTCGATGCATGGTTGATACATGGTTCAGGTTATTGGTACAAGTTGCTTGGTGCAGGTCGATTGGTACATGTTTACAGTAGTATATCTCACAGTGATAGTGTGACACTGATTCCATCATTCTACTTATACGTCAAAGCGTTTGGACGGGGAAAGTACAGGTGGTTGTAGCCACCTTCCGGTTGTAGTCGGAGAACATAGGGGGTTGTAGCCACCTTCCGGTTGTAGTCGGAGAACATAGGGGATTGTAGCCTCCTTCTGGTTGTAGCTAGAGAATTGAGGATTTGAGCTTCCCTTAGGTTGTAGCTTGAGAAACTAGGGGGTTGGAGCATCCTTCCAGTTGCAGCTAGAAAACAAAGGAAGTTGTTGCTTCCAATGAATGTAATTATTCAAGACATATAAGAAAAATCATTATGTCGTTTTCTCCCGCTTTGGGTTTCCACGTAAAAACACTGGTGTACTGTGTATGTGTATGATTGTTCATTTACTCTGCAAATATTGGATGATAATGCTACATTGATATAACACTTGCATTATATGGTTAAAAAGGATTATTATTTCTCTATTACTGATTCACCCCCCCTCTCAGTAATCCAATAATTGGTATCAAAGTCGGTTCCTTCAGGAAACAGATTAACCACTAGAAGGAGATCATGGATTATTATGAAAATGGAGTACCAATGTTNTAGTTGATACATGATTGGTACATACTTACTACATGGTTGGAGACACTTTTTAGTAGTATTGTTGACACATGGTTTATGGATGATGTAACATACTTGTATTGGTATATTATTAGAATCACATATTGATCTTGTTGATGATTATGAGTTGTTGTGTTATGCTTGCTTGATGCACATCTTTGAGAGTTGTCTTGGTGATTGATATTGGTGAGTATCTCTGATTTTGTTGATAAGATTGATGAGAGAGGTTGTTTTGATAGGTTCTTTGGAAAGTTTGTCGTGACATGTTATGTGTACAGGTTTGGTGCATGGTTGATGCACTTGTTCAAGGCACAGGTTGAGGTACAAGTTGGTGCATGGTTGATGCACGTATTTATGGTATAGTTTGATAACAGGTTGAGGTACAGGTCGATGCATGGTTGATGCATGGTTTAGGTTATTGGTACAAGTTGCTTGGTGCAGGTTGATTGGTACATGCTTACAGAAGTATATCTCACAGTGATAGTGTGACACTAGTTCCATCATTCTACTTATACGTCAAAGCATTTGGACGGGGCAAGTACAGGGGGTTGTAGCCACCTTCCGGTTGTAGTCGGAGAACATAGGGGGTTGTAACCACCTTTCGGTTGTAGCCGGAGAACATAGGGAGTTGTAGCCTCCTTCTGGTTGTAGTCATAGAATTGAGGATTTGAGCTTCCCTTAGGTTGTAGCCTGAGAAACTAGGGGGTTGGAGCATCCTTCCAGTTGCAGCTAGAAAACAAAGGAAGTTGTTGCTTCCAATGAATGTAATTATTCAAGACATATAAGAAAAATCATTATGTCATTTTTTCCTGCTTTGGGTTTCCACATAAAAACATTGGTGTACTGTGTATGTGTATGATTGTTCATTTACTCTGCAAATATTGGATGATAATGCTACATTGATATAACAATTGCATTATATGGTTAAAAAGGATTATTATTTCTCTATTACCGATTCACCCCCCCTCTCAGTAATCCAATAATTGGTATCAAAGTCGGTTCCTTCAGGAAACAGATTAACCACTNATTGGTATATTATTAGAAGCACATATTGATCTTGTTGATGATTATGAGTTGTTGTGTTATGCTTGGTTGATGCACATCTTTGAGAGTTGTCTTGGTGATTGATATTGGTGAGTATCTCTGATTTTGTTGATAAGATTGATGAGAGAGGTTGTTTTGATAGGTTCTTTGGAAAGTTTGTCGTGACATGTTATGTGTACAGGTTTGGTGCATGGTTGATGCACTTGTTCAAGGCACAGGTTGAGGTACAAGTTGGTGCATGGTTGATGCACGTATTTATGGTACAGTTTGATAACAGGTTGAGGTACAGGTCGATGCATGGTTGATGCATGGTTTAGGTTATTGGGACAAGTTGCTTGGTGCAGGTTGATTGGTACATGTTTACAGAAGTATATCTCACAGTGATAGTGTGACACTAGTTCCATCATTCTACTTATACGTCAAAGCGTTTGGACGGGGCAAGTACAGGGGGTTGTAGCCACCTTCCGGTTGTAGTCGGAGAACATAGGGGGTTGTAGCCACCTTTCGGTTGTAGCCGGAGAACATAGGGAGTTGTAGCCTCCTTCTGGTTGTAGTCAGAGAATTGAGGATTTGAGCTTCCCTTAGGTTGTAGCCTGAGAAACTAGGGGGTTGGAGCATCCTTCCAGTTGCAGCTAGAAAACAAAGGAAGTTGTTGCTTCCAATGAATGTAATTATTCAAGACATATAAGAAAAATCATTATGTCATTTTTTCCTGCTTTGGGTTTCCACATAAAAACATTGGTGTACTGTGTATGTGTATGATTGTTCATTTACTCTGCAAATATTGGATGATAATGCTACATTGATATAACAATTGCATTATATGGTTAAAAAGGATTATTATTTCTCTATTACCGATTCACCCCCCCTCTCAGTAATCCAATAATTGGTATCAAAGTCGGTTCCTTCAGGAAACAGATTAACCACTNGGTACAAGTTGTTTGGTGCAGGTTGATTGGTACATGTTTACAATAGTATATCTCACAGTGATAGTGTGACACTGGTTCCATCATTCTACTTATACGTCAAAGCATTTGGACGGGGAAAGTACAGGTGGTTGTAGCCACCTTCCGGTTGTAGCCGGAGAACATAGGGGGTTGTAGCCACCTTCCAATTGTAGCCGGAGAACAGAGGGGGTTGTAGCCACCTTCCGGTTGTAGTCGGAGAACATAGGGGGTTGTAGCCTCCTTCTGGTTGTAGCCAGAGAATTGGGGATTTGAGCTTCCCTTAGGTTGTAGCCTGAGAAACTAGGGGGTTGGAGTATCCTTCCAGTGGCAACTAGAAAACAAAGGAAGTTGTTGCTTCCAATGAATGTAATTATTCAAGACATATAAGAAAAATCATTATGTCATTTTCTCTCGCTTTGGGTTTCCACGTAAAAACACTGGTGTACTGTGTATGTGTATGATTGTTCATTTACTCTGCAAATATTGGATGATAATGCTACATTGATATAACACTTTCATTATATGGTTAAAAAGGATTATTATTTCTCTATTACCGATTCACCCCCCCTCTTAGTAATCCAATAATTGGTATCAAAGTTGGTTCCTTCAGGAAACAGATTAACCACTGGAAGGAGATCATGGATTATTATGAAAATGGAGTACCAATGTTTAATGGTCATAATGGTTTTAAGTATGATATGTGGAACATAAGGATGAAAGTATTTTTACAGGCACAGGGACATTATATTTGGCTATCAGTTGTTACAGGATATGATATTCAAAAAGAGAAAAGATTGCAGCCAAGAAGGAATTGAAGAAGAATAACAAAATAGCAATGGATTTCATCTGGGAAGGATTACCTAATCCGATAAGAGAAAAGGTTGGTAAATGTTCATCAACCAAAGAAATTTGGGATAAGTTTCATGACATATATTCTTCACCCATCGCAGATTCAAAAAATTCCAAAGAAGATGCAGATACAGAACAAGAAGAAAGATGTTCATCATGTCAGACAGAATCAAAAGAGGAAGAGTATGAAGAAGCAAAAGTTGATTACAGAGAAAAAATGATCAGTGCAATTGAATATCTAAAGAAAGAAAGAAAAGAAAACAAGTCATCCAAGAAATAATTGTTGAAGCAAAAGGAAAGTGTTCAAGGTTCCAAAAAAGATTACTAGGTCATCAAGAATTTAAGAGCTCAACTAGAAGAGGCCAAAAGGATTGAAGAAACTCTAGAATATCAAAATAAATGTTTAGAAGCCAACATAGCAGCACAAAAGGAAGAAGCCGAAAATAGAGAAAAGATATTGATGGATCATCTCAAGGTAAGAACCAATGACTTAAACCAACTTGAGGAAGAGTTTGGTCAAGAAGAGAGAAGACTGGAAGAAGAAATAATTACATTGAAAATCCAACTTGAAGAAGCAAAGAGAACATAAGAGGTCATGAAGTCTCAGATAATGAAGAATAAAGAAGAGGTTGAGAAAATTGAAGAAGAAGTTGTCACACTAAGAGTCAAAATCATCAAGATCAACAAGAATGTTGAAGAGACAGAAACATCCACATCAGTAGTAGAAAATGAAGAGAAACACTCTACATTGCTAGAAAAGAAGAATGAATAAAATAGAAAGAGTTATGCAGAAGTACTCAAAGGAAGGAATCATGGTCAACCAGAATCTAAGAAAACTAATAAAGATACATCTTCAAGAAGACCATCCATGTTCANATCAAAGTCGGTTCCTTCAGGAAACAGATTAACCACTAGAAGGAGATCATGGATTATTATGAAAATGGAGTACCAATGTTTAATGGTCATAATGGTTTTAAGTATGATATGTGGAACATAAGGACGAAAGTATTTTTACAGGCACAGGGACATTATATTTGGCTATCAATTGTTACAGAATATGGTATTCAAAAAGAGAAAAGATTGAAGCCAAGAAGGAATTGAAGAAGAATAACAAAATAGCAATGGATTTCATCTGGGAAGGATTACCTAATCCGATAAGAGAAAAGGTTGGTAAATGTTCATCAGCCAAAGAAATTTGGGATAAGTTACATGGCATATATGCTTCACCCATCACAGATTCAAAATATTCCAAAGAAGATGCAGATACAGAACAAGAAGAAAGATGTTCATCATGTCAGACAAATTCAAAAGAGGAAGAGTATGAAGAATCAAAAGTTGATTACAGAGAAAAAATGACCAGTGCAATTGAATATCTAAAGAAAGAAAGAGAAGAAAACAAGTCATCCAAGAAATAATTGTTGAAGCAAAAGGAAAGTGTTCAAGGTTCCGAAAAAGATCACTAGGTCATCAAGAATTTAAGAGCTCAACTAGAAGAGGCCAAAAGAATTGAAGAAACTCTAGAATATCAAAATAAATGTTTAGAAGCCAACATAGCAGCACAAATAGAAGAAGCAGAAAATAGAGAAAAGATATTGATGGATCATCTCAAGGTAAGAACCAATGACTTAAACCAACTTGAGGAAGAGTTTGGTCAAGAAGAGAGAAGACTGGAAGAAGAAANGAATACACATCAGAGCAAGAATTGTTCTAATCCATCTGGCTTAGAGACTCTCAAGTAATATGAATATTAGAGAGGGGGAGTCTATGTGATAGATGTGACAGACTAGAGAACCATCATTCGAGCAACTTGCAGAGTTTGAGAAGACAAATTTAGAGTAGTCAGTTAGCAGAAGTATAGTTTGATAGATTAATCAAGACTTCATGATAGTATAGTGATAAATGGGTCAACAATATGGACAATTGCGTAAGTAGAGTCTTGGACAATATGCAAAAAGATGGATTCGTAAGAACACTTAGCAGGTTTGGAAAAATATATGACAGTGGATGAGAGCATGGATTCATATATTGGTTCAGAGACAAAGGAACATTATCATAATGGATGATAATTACACAAGAAATGGCTCGAACAATGCTAATGGATTCCAAATTGACAGATATTTTTTGGACACATGTAGTCCATACATCAGTTCACATTCAAAACAGAGTAATGATTAGAAACAACAATGACAAAACTCCCTACGAACTATGGAAAGGAAGCACATAAAACAACCTCTACATCAAGGTAACTCAAGATATGTCAAAGAAACCAAGGAATTTTTATTTCTCAAACTAAGTATATCAGAGAAATGCTAAAGAGGTTCGGAATGGAAGATTGCAAAACAATTACCACTCCTATGCAGACCATTTGCAATTTGATCAAAGATGATGATTCAAAGTCTACAGACCAGAGGCAATACAATTTAATTATTGGTAGCTTACTATATATGACATCATCTAGACCATATGTTATGCAGGGATTTGGACAGGTGGCATGATTTCAAGCAGCACCAAAGGAATCACATGTATTAGTAGTGAAGAGGATTTTCAGATATCTCAAAGGAACAAAAAAGTTTGGATTATGGTATCCAAAAGGAAAGGATCTATCATTTATTGCCTACACAGATGCATATTGGTAAGGTTGCATTGATGACCGATGAAGCACTAGTGGAGCAACGTTCTACTTGGGTGAGTGTTTAGTATCTTGGCTAAGAAAGAAACAATCATCAATATCCTTATCTACAACCGAGGTAGAGTATATTGCAACATCAACATGTTGTACACGGGTTCTATTATTGAAACAAACTTTGACAGATATACAGGTTGAGTATGATGAGCCCATTCCAAACTATTGTGATAATACAAGTGTCATGAGTATCTCAAATAACTGGGTGATGCACTCCAAGACGAAGCACATTCCAATCAAGTATCACTTTCTACAGGAACAAGTTGCAGAGAATAACATCATAGTTGAATATGTGGAAAAAAAAGAACAAGTGGCATACATCTTTACAAAACCACTTCCACGGGAAGCCCTTGAGTATCTTCGCCAGAGACTAGGAGTAATTTCTACTCCAAAATGAATTATTTTGAATGCTTATTTTATATGTTTTGTATGTACATGAGGAAGCACCATAAATAGGAAAAAGGGGGAGAGATTTATCAGATGCAAAGGTAAATGCTTGGAGAGARAGCATAGAGGCATGTTTCCAAGGGGAGCGATTATCACAAGGGAAGAATGAGCGATATGACTTCAGAGTGATACCCTTTGTCAAAGGGGGAGATATTATTCATATGAAGGGAGAGAGAGTAATCATAGGCTTATAAACATAAAAAAAAATCAAAGGCATGTAGACAGGGGGATCAACCCCAAGGAGAGTGCAGTCAGGAGGAGAAGCCCCAAAGGGAGATACCATTTTTCATTGATGTCAAAGGGGGAGAGATAAAAACATTGATGAGGAGTATAATCATGAATGTTATCATGACTAAGTGTTGCCATCAATGCCAAAGGGGGAGATTGTTAGACAGTTGGCTTAGGTTGATGGATAATTGGTATGGATT
>JZKD02S0114717.1:321381-333034 GCA_000966675.3 Picea glauca | reverse complement strand
TGGCTATGGAATACACAAAAAGGGCCCTTATAGGAGGGTTCCAAAGAAACAAATATATGGAGAAAGGACTATGACAATGGATGTAATACCAATGGGGTAGAGAGCATGAATATTTTCCTATTATGACAATGGGTCCCAAGGGCTTCAACACTTACTTTATAAAATTGTTGTGGATAATTTAAATGTTTTGAACAATGGACCATGGTCTGGGGTGTTCAAAGATGATGATTTATCGATTGAATCCATTTTTTTATCCATTGCGAGAGAGAGTATCCAAAATTTCGATATGGGTCAAGATTCCATATCTACCTATACAATTCAAAAGTGAAGAAATTTTTTTGATCATTGGAGTCAAGATGATCCGAATGGGACCTTGGAAAATGTTTGTAAATTTTGTAAATAAATATGTTTCATTTCATTTCATTTTATTTTTTGTCTTCTTGGAAAATTGGAAGTGGAAACAAACAGATGTGATGGTTGGGCTTCCAAAGGTAGAATATTAAAACAATGATGGTTGTAGCAAAGGAAGGGAAAAACTAAGGGAGATGAAAGTAGAAAGGGAGACGGACAGTAGCAGAAATTAAATCTTGAGGAGGGAAGCATGCTTGAGGTTGAGTGGACGAAGGAGTTAATGTGCATGTTCACTCTAAGTGAAGGTGTCTCTCAAGCCATCGCCTGCTGCAGTTTTTATATTCACAGTGAGTAACAATACACAAAGTCTATGTATAACTCACTCCTTTGTAATTTTCTCTTGAACGTAATAAATCTCCAATGAATGTTGGGTTTCTAGAGTAAAACCTAGTCTCAGATGTGTATTTTTCCTCTGGAATTTGTTGGGTATGTTGTTGTGATTAGTTATGGAGTTATTCATTGAGTTAAGATTCCATTTTAATGTTTGATCGCTAATTAATATATCCTATTGTTGAGTGGAAGATAAATTATTTTAAATGTTTCACAATCTTTGGAGGGGCAACATAATTCTACTTCATTGAATTTTCCATTGGAGTTGGTAATTAAAAATAGAAAAAATAAAATTATTCCACAATAGTCATTTGTGTTGGCAAATTGAGTGGACTCTCAGTCCCTCAAATATGTATCAGATGGTATCGAAGCAGGTTCTGAAGGCTTGGAGAACACCTGCATGGTAAACACACACAACCAATACCAAAATAGTGGACAATCATTGCTTCCAGGCCTACATAGAAGCAGAGCACCATCAATGGTGAGGAATCATCATGAAGAAGATGACAGGGAAGACCCATAGGTCAGATTGGCTCAGTTGGATCAAATCATTACTACATTGACAGAGTTGGTGACATAACCGCTAGTAATGAAGGGTAAGGAATCAAACTCAACAAAGACTGAGCATGAAGAACATAAGGTTGGTCGGAAAGGTTCCAAAGGCGAGATGCTTGGAAACTAGATTACTGAAAACAACTTTTCTTCATATTCCAGTGTCCCTTTCAAAGTTGATGAAAAGCTTGAAAAACCCATGTATGATGGACAAACTAATGTCGAGGTGTTGGATAACTAGTTGAAACATTTGGAATTTTACTTTGGGCTTCATCAAGTCCAAGAAACACAAAAAGATTTATTTATCCCATTTGAAGATGTCTGGACATGCTCTGCTATGGTGGGAGATTTATGTGGATGCACTGAGGATAGGAGAGAAGCCCATGGTGGTGAAATGGGAGGAATTCAAGGAATTATTGAAGTCACAATTTTATCCCATGGGCTACAAAGAGGAACAAATCATGAAGTGGTGGTACCTTCGGTAAGAACAGGGACAAGGAGTGAAAAAATACACTTCATAGTTTAGAAGGTAGGCCATCCGATTGGGTATCTCTATGGAAGAGCCAAGAGTGGCGATGAAGTACCTTGGAAGACATTTCATCCGTATTCGAAGACAATTGCACCTTCATGGTGTGAAAAGCATAAACAAGGTAAGAAAGAAGACTCTCTACATCGAGATGGACTCCAAGAAAGGAGAGCATCACATGGGCCAAAAAGAAACCAACAAGAGAAGAGACAAGAAGATGACAACTACATATGAAAAATGGAGGGATCCTAATAGGCATTGTAAAAATTTTGATGTAGATGGACACACGAAAGATAAGTGATGGAAAATTCATCTGTAATTATGTCAAAAGTTGCTAAAGTCTGAGGGGAAAGCCAAGGGAGATATAGAGATAAAATAATAAGCAGTATAAATCACCTCTGATTTGAAAGAAGTTTTGGTTTTCACCACATTGCAGTATCCAAAGGTGAGTGAAGATAAACATGCCCTATTCCAAATCAAAGTTCAAGTGAAGAAATGGAAGGTAAATTCCTTGTTCGATAGTGGTTCTCAAAGTAATCTAGTTTTTGAAAAAATAGTTGATGAGCTTGGCATAGAAACATATGATTTAGTGCAACCAATTTCATTAATATGGTTGCAAGGGAAAATTGTTATGAGAATCACTCAACGATGTAAAATCAAGTTCGCCATTAGTTCCAACTATGTTGATGAGGTTGAATGTGAAGTTGAACCATTGGACACCTATTGAGTGATGTTTTGGTAACCCCTACTTGTGGGATAGGGATGCTACCTTCTACATGAGAGAAAAAAAGTACCACTTGGTCAAGGGTGACAAGGAATACCTCGTCAAAGCACATCAAGAGATAAAGATAATAACTCCTCCAACAACAAAACAAGGGCAAACAAATAGGAAAAAATCAACCTTCATCAACAATGGAATGGTGGATATGCAGAGGAAAATCGATGCCTTCTTCTTCCATCTCCTTAATGGTCCAGATTTTGGGGATCAAAATCCGTCAAATGGGGAGGTGTGATCCTAATTGGATCTTGAAAAGTGTTTGTAAATTTTGTAAATAAATATGTTTCATTTGATTTCATTTGATTTTTTGTATTCTTGGAAAATTGGAAGTGGAAATGAATAGATGTGATGGTTATCCTTCCAAAGGTAGACCATTAAAACAATGAGGGCTATAGAAAAGGAAGGAAAAACAAAAGGATATTCAAGAAGAAAGGGAGAAGGAGAGTAGAAAAAATTAAATCTCAAGGGACAGAAGAGTTAATGTGCATGTTCACTCTTATAGAAGGTGTCTCTGAGCCATGGCCTACTACAGTTTTGATATTCACAATAAGTAACAATACACATAGTCTATGTATAGCTCACTATGTTCTACTATTCTCTTGAACGAAATAAAATCTCCAGTGAATGTTGGGTTTCTAGAGTAAAACCTTGTCTTAGATGTGTATTTTTCCTCTACAATCTATTGGGTAAGTTGTTGTGATTAGTTATGGAGCTATTCATTGATTTATGATTCCATTTTAATGGTCAGTCACTAATTAACCTAGCCTATTGTTGAGTGAAATATTAATTATCTTAAATGTTGCACGGTCTTTGGAGGGGCAACATAATTCTACTTCATTGAATTTTCCATTGGAGTTGGTTATTAAAAATAGAAAACAAACTTATTCTGCAATAGTCATCCATGTTGGAAAATTTATTGGACTCTCGGTTCCTCAATTACATATCACAAGATTAGCATATACCTGAAGATGGATATGCCCTACCTAAATTCTCCCAATAAATTGTTGCCAAGATATGTGTTGAGAAGGATTTGAATGGAGGTCTTTTGGAAGGAATGAATATGGTAGTTGGGGACACAATAATATGGAAGCTATTGGAAAATCGAAATGTTCCTTTCAAATGTCGTTATTGTAGACCCTATGAGAATCTTAAGATATCTTACCAAGAGTAAATATTTGGAAAACAAATGGAGATATCTAGATGGGGAATGCTTCTTCTAATTATGGTTGGACCTCACTAGGAAAAATTTCCCACAAGAACAAGTTTAAGAGGAAAATGGTAGAGGAAGAAGACTTCCAAGTTCCCACTCATTTTAAGGAAGCTCAAGAGGTCAGTGATGTAGATGCTAAATTGAAAATAGAATTGGGAATTCATTTAGAAAACTTAAGGAATCAATTATAGAGTTGCGAGATCTCAAATTTATTTCATTGGATGGTCCCATGAYTTAGGAACATTTTTTAAASAATATTTTAAAGTTYAAAKTTACTTGTATGTCTCTASTTMTAGACATTAYAGAATAAATAAGATTCCCTTTGCTTCTCCAAGTGATAGAAATCTAGTTAGAGMMTATAAYGAGAATAAGRATTTGATCTCTTTGSRACTTCCAAGGATATCCTTAGCCATAACTTCTTTGAAATTGATATCGAAGGGATCTCCAATATCTTTGAAGTGGGGGCAGGGATGATTTTAGGGGCTAAATTTGGCTCATGGGATAATTTTCCATGGCTTTTTCCAAAACAAGATTCGCTATTCTAAAAATAATTCGCCCAAATTCTATAGGATAAAATTATTTTACCTTAAAAATCACCAAAATTTTATACAAACTATATAAAATCCTTAGAAATTTGAATATTTTTATAAAAATATCACCAAACATTTATAGTTGGCATATGAAGGATCATTAAGATTCACCAAGGTTTCTATATTTTAAAATAAATTCCCATCCTTAAAATCATCCATGAGTGGGGGGTGGAGTCTCTTCCCCCATGATATAGAAAACCAGATATGGGAAAGACGTTGAATATCTCAAAGGAAAAGCAACATGGAGAATTAGACCTTTAAGTTATAAGAAGATAACTCACTATTACTAGGGCACTTAAGCATCAAAATCCAAAAAGAAAGAGAAGTAATGAATCATATCTCCTACAACATAAGATGGTTAGAAGTCCCTCCAAAAAATGATCCTTTGGAAGATTGATCTCTAAATTTTATTCAAATATTTTATGATACAAGAAACTATGACTTAAACTTTTATAAAGRTTTCCTTCTTGGTTGGTAATTTTGTGTACTAATTTTAGAGGGACATGCAAGAGGTTTATGTATACATTGGAACTCTACTTTTATTCATGAGAAATGGATAACTTCAATTCCATTGTATTTGCGACTTTGTTTCCTCATATCCTTAATGAGTTCATGGAAGTTATCAACAAAATGTTCCTTCATTTTGTAAGAAGAAGTTTTCAAATATCTTTGTTTAGACAGTACCTTTGGTGTTGCGCATATTATAGTTGGGGGTGACACCTATGCCCCTCTCTCTGCATACATACATGCATACGACTCGAACGGGTAGAAAGGCATTTATGATCAGAAAGTTTGCCACCAAACCGCTGGGACGGCGCCATAACAGACATAACTGAGTTAATGAAGGATTCTCACCCATTGCAAGAGATCTGTTGCCAAGTTATCTATTTATCCTGTCACATCACACAACGAGAACACTTTTACTAACCGTGAATCTGAGCTCGTAGACTAGTTGATTTCGCACAAGTGATCATCGTACTATCACCATCCACCTCATTTCATTGAGAAGTTACCCTTCGAACTCGATATATTCAATCATGAGCATGCATGTCGGACGAGCTTAGTGCTACAGAGAAAATTGTCGAAGAAGTTATTATTGACCTAATGACTGAAAGAGTAATGTCTGCAAGTATTCAAGCGTCATCGACGAGGGGAGTGTAAGCCTCTTCGTCGACTTCTCGCGGAGCCGGATCATCTCGACCATGAGCGGAAAGGAGAACGAAACACAAACATGACCTAGCCAATGTGAAATTGATCCCGTCCATATTGCCCGATTACATCCCACCTCTAGCCGACACGATGAGTCGAGATAGCATGCCAAGAGATTTCAAGTACTCCATGATTACTGCGTACCTCACAAAGGGGATACGCGTAGTTCACGCATAGTAGGACAAGATCGCAGAATTGAAGTTCAGTGACTTAAACCTCAAAGATCGCAAGAACTGTAGTATGCTCGCCCCATATAAATACCTGACCAGGATGAAGGGGAAGAAATCCAAGATAATCCCCAACCGTGGACGATGAACCTTGCGCAGTCCACTCTGTTAAATGTAATGAAGATCCCACACTTCGAAAGGCACCAGGAAGTGAACGACTGTGTCAATATTTTTCTTTCATGTTACCATGGCGGTTACTTATGGCTAGACCACTATATTACAGTCGATCCGGCATTGATCCATAGGATCAAAGGATTAAGTATGCAAGGACCTGACCCGCAGGAGTTCTATCCAGGAAAATCCACAGATCGCACGCTAGCACAGAAGATCAAGGATACATACGACGATGTTGAAAAGGGAACGCGAGGCTACAAGGTAGCCTCCATCAAGAATGGCGAAGTGCACCTAGCCTGCCAGCTAATAGCTAGAAAGTTAGTAAGGAAGAACATACCTACGCAGGTCATAGGCTTTGTTGTTGACCTCACAGGGAAGTGCGTGGAAGGCCTGCAGATGAACTGGGTGAACTACCTAGATAATCAGTTGGAACTAGACTGTCGCAAAGCACAGGATCAGGGCTACGAGTTCCACTTCAGCTGGCTCCTGATCCTTATCGCCTTTGTTCCCTGGGAGATTCCAGAAGGTGCAACCTTCCCGGATATTGAACCACTCAATCCGCTTGCTACGAAGTTCACTACTCTCTGGTACTCGAGTGATATGAACAAACAGTGGTAGTCGAACGTTGTTTTTCACACTTATTACCTGCAACTGAAGAGAGCCATCAAAGTTGAACCATGCATGAATACGAACACCCTACAAAGGTTCCAACCCCTGATGAAGTTCTACGCATATCGACACTTCATCTACATAACAACGTGAGTCGATGAACATAAGGAGCAACATCAGTCGTACTACAAGCTCACGGAAGAAGACCTCCTTCTTCCTGCAGACCCCGTAGAGATGTTTGACCCTGACAACCTAGAGACCACACATAAAGAACATGATACACCCGGGCCCAGCAGAATGAAGAAGACCGAAGAGGTCCAGGATTTAAGCAGTGCCTCAGGAAACACTTCTTCAGTATCACCTGATCGAGGGGGTGATGATGAAGTGGAAGAACTAAATGGAAAAGGAGCTGAACATAATCCAGGTGAAGTAACACCACCTAGAGAAGAGGTTGATCCCCTGAAGAAGAGGAAGGTTTCTCCCTCGAAACCTTCTTCTCGGAAGAAATCGAAAGCCACCGTGACCAAGATGAAGACTATGCTTATTGTCGATGATTTTGACTTCATCATCGAATGTTTCGGATTACTTTTGGCATGAAATGAGAGCACAGATATAATAAGTAAATGCAAAGAGATATCACAGATATCCAATAATATAACAAAAATGTATCAGAGATGCAACCATAAACACAAATATACAGTAATACACGATTTCTATTAATGAAATAAATGTACAGAGACTGTAAAAATACAGAGTGAAAGACTCGCTAGAATGGTGGCAGCTTATCTCTGAGAAGAGATGTGACGGCTACTCGCATTCGTAAGAAGATGATTACAATGAGGTTCTGAAGGCCTTTTTACAATAAACCGGAATGACAAAAACCCTAGACATCCAAAAACCTAACCCTAGGAGATGAAGCGCCAAAATTCATGTGGGCCCCATTTGGGTAAGTTAGTACATCAACTTCCCGGGGTCGTAACATTTGCATACGATCTCTGTTTTAGGTGCATGATAGCCTGTTGGAAAGATATCATCAAGGAGATTCATTTTGGGGGCTCAATCATGCCTTCCACTATCATTGAGCAGCTCTATCCCGAAAAACCTTCATTTGGGCCCTCAAAATGGCCCCAGAAATTAAAACTGCTAAAAATAGTAAATTGCCAAAATTGCCAGAAAACTATTTTGAATTAGTTGGAAAAGGTGGGTGGCCACCAATATCCACTTGGATCATTGTAGCTCTAAATGATGCTTTACTGGAAATAATAGAGAAGCAAGAAGCTAAATAGGAGGAAATGTACGATAGAATTGAGGTTAAACTCCGAGGGGTACAATAGGCCCTTCAGTCCAGCCGCGCAGTTTCCATTACGCCCCTGCCATCAGGAGAACCAGAATTGGGAGATGAGCTAGCCCAACTCTAGTGACTAGCTAATGAGGTCAAATCTAGCCTTCGTCGTGCTCAAGAAGAAATAGAGCAAGCCACCCAGGCCTTGAAGCAAGTGCAAGGCGTACTCATAGAACAACGCAGAGTTGCAGAGAAGGAGAAGGTTGCTCTCCAGGTAAAGTTTGAAGAAGAGAAAGTACAGATGCAACAAGAAAGAGAACAGTTGCTCACAGAGCAACTCGAAGTGAAGGAAGTAGTCAATAGAGCACTCTGCTCTGTGACAGGCTTAGAGCTACAAGCAGAAGACCGAGTTATGCATCAAGTAGAGCATCTTGCGGAAGCTATTCAACAACTACAACAACAGATAGAAGACTTAGATCTCCGCACAGTTCCCAACACCCCACAGGATGTGAGGAACCAAAGAGAAGCAACTGCTCGAAGCACAGTTAAGAGAATAAAATTCCTTACCATGTAATGTAAGCAACTCACTGACCGCAGTGCCCAAACCTATGAGCAACTCACTGAGAACCTATAACTGAAGGCACTGGAGTCGCAGCTCCAAGAGGTGAAGTATCAAGCATAAACAATACAGGCACAGTCAAAGCCCTTGTCAGCTGTGGAAAGAATGAAGCGATCCGATGAGAAAAGCACTTCCTAGCAGTAGGTCCACACTATTCAAAGCAAAGTTATGGAAGTAACTCAGAGACTCCAACTTGTACAGGATAAGGCTTACCAATTGTTTACAGAGATCAAAAGCCGAGGAGCAAAACTGGAGCAAGTCGTCACTGCAGCTGAACAATGCCTCGAGGGACCTGTCAACGAAGCAGTCATGCAAGAGTTCATTGAACAAGACGTCATGGCACAACAACAAGTCGAAGCAGCTCAAGCCAAGATCGAGGCTGTTGAAGTAGAACTAGTCAGATCAGAGTGACTCAGGACAAGTCACAGGTGAATGTTGGGGGCTTGTTGGTCCTTGACCAAGTTTTGAGGATTCTTGGTCATGTTTGACCTATTTTGGGACTTCGACAAGCTATCGAAGGCAGAGCATACGACGAAGCGGAGATCGCAGGATCTCGGCCCCTTTTAGGGCCCTTTTTGGGATTTGGGATTATGTAACGGGTATGGGAATGTCGACCCATGGGTTTACCCATGCTTAGGCCTATTTTGGATGTATAAATAGATGCTAAGGCGATGTAGTGAGCATAGATATAGAGATATGAATGGCTAAGTGCTAGAGTTGGCTCTCTGTTATCAAGAGTTGTAAGTGTTTTGTGCATAGTATGTGAGACTTGCAGAGCTAAGTGCAAGTCATTGCAGGAAATTGAGGAAGGTCGTGTGCTTAGATCTACTCAGGGAAGGAGGATCTAGTGAGCTGTGCAAATCTCCTGTCCTCTGCGGAGTAAGGTTTTTGAGGTTATGTGCATGTAACTGATTGAAGAAGCTAAAAAATAAAAGAAGAGTTGGTGGATGTAGCCCCAGGGTGGGGGTGAACCACGTACATGTTGTGTTTCTCTGCTTTGTGTTGATGTGTTTATATGTTAATATGCTTAGTTATTTAATATAGATGAATGATCTGTTGATGCTTAGTGCTTAATGGATGGATGTTAGATCTGACTTATATATATGTGCTTAGTTCTTGAATCTGCCAGATCTGATATGTTTCGTCATGTTGAGTGCTACTAGATGCTAGATCTGAATGAATACTATGATCCTCTGTAATTAGGGTTTAACTGTGTTGTAACTGAGATTGAATATTGATGAATGTTAACTGCTGAGTGCTCTGTTGAGCGTTAGAATCACAAATCTGTGTCCCAGCTAAGGTTGCATACATATGAGTCCTGTAATCACCCCTGCCTCTACTTCGGGTGAGACTTCATCTGCCTCACAGGTGTTTCCTAAAGGGACAGTAGTTAGGGTTTTGTTGGTGCATTTTTGTAGCATTGAACCTTGGGTCTACCCCTGTGCCAATAGACTCCCTTGGTTGGTGGATAGAAAATTGGGCTGCCAGGTTCCTGTGGGAGAAGGAAAGTAACAATCATCCCTTGTTATTATTGAGAAAAAATAAGAACCTCTCTCTGATGGTATCATGATCTAGCTAGGGGGTGGCGAGTTGAGGAATACACCAAGATAAACTATGCCCATGGTTGGGTGGAAAAGGGAACAACATTCAACAATTTCCAACTAATTCCAAGCTTCATATAAGTTTTTTTCCTAGTTTTGTATTTTATTGACTAGTTCCTTTGTTGATATGGATTTCAAGTGCTAGATGATTGTTTAAACTATTTTCATGTTTAAATGATAAAATTTGTGACTCTGATTGCCTGACTGGCTGGGAAATTGGAAGTAAATTTTCGGAAATCATATTTTGTCATTGGTTTCCTTCCTACCCCTGTCTAGAAACAAAAAAGTTGTTAGTAATGGGTTCTAAATTAAATTTGGAGCATAATGTTGGATGATCACTTGTATTAGTTTATATGAGCTGATTCTCAAGTGTTAGTAAAGTCAAGCCAACATAATCACCCCAAATCAGCTTGGTAATTATGAAAGTGCAACTTTTTGTTAGGAATTTGAAGGCTGGGAATATGACTTTTGCCTCTATGTTGGTCTAGAAAGTCTACCAGACTTAGAACTTTAAGGAGGAGTAGATCCTTGTTTGACAATATGAGAACAAACCACACATTAGAGAAGAGGCAAAGTATTTTTACAAATAAACATTAGGAAAGGAATGTGAAATGCAAATTAAGTTTCTAAATTTGAAATGAAAATAAAATTTAGAATTTGATGTATTTTGGATAACTAAATTCCCTTTGAATTTGGTAAGAAACCAATTTTACTTGGACTTACATAGTAAAATTGATATCCAAAGGGAAAGAATTGGGAATAATAGTTAATACCTAAAAATTAGTAAAAACATTCTTGTAATTAGGAAGTTGGTAAATTTTGGTAAACACAAAGTTTTACCAAGAAGAATTTTTACTTCCAAGACACGTAAATACTATGGAAAACAAAGTAAGAAAATAAATAACATAAATTTGTAAATGAAAATGTGTGCATTCTATGTTTTTTTTTTTGGCAAATTTGAGTAAATGGTAAATTCTAGTAAAATTCTTAATTTACCATCTAAATACTCTAATATTTGAATCATAAGGTTCCAAACTATTATATTTACAAACTAGAAATTCTTAGCATGGTGTGTGAGTAATGGAGATTGGGAATCTCTCCCTTTTGTGAAAAAAGTTTTACAATGTCCCAAATTTTTTTAGCAAATTTACAATGTGCAACTTTGGTGAATACCATATCACTGAGACCATTCAAAAGTGCATTTATGGCTTTCGAATTATTTTCACCGAGTTTCACTGCTTTGTCATTTGTTGGTGGAACTGTTGGTGCTGTGTATCCATCTACAATTGATTGCCAAACTTGAAATCCCTGTGCCTGTATATATGCCTTCATTTTTATGCTCCAAAAAACATACTTTTGTCCATCAAACTGTGGTATTCCATTTTTATATGAGTTGGTACTCTCCATGATCTACCTTTCAATGGTTAAATTGATTTCTAAAGGAACCTGCTCTGATACCAATTGTTGGATTACTAAGAGGGGGGGGGTGAATCAGTAATAACGTAATTATAATCATTTTTCTTCAAATGTTATATTAATGTAGAATTATTATTCAATAATGAGCAGTAATAAATAAACAATCACACACATACATA
>JZKD02S0114717.1:246358-264331 GCA_000966675.3 Picea glauca | reverse complement strand
TCATTGGGTATAATTTGTTTTCATTTTCATTGTTTTTATCTAATTTTATTTAATTTTATAAAAAAATGACTGCATAATATTTTTAGGTGAGATTATGATTCGGTGAAATGAAAAATCCATATCTCTAAAAATACACAACAAAAAATTATGGAAAAATTATATTCATAATTGTTAAACTGTTCTATTCAAAAGGGTATTTTTATATTTTACTTTTAAGTAAAAATTAAGATAGATACAAGGTGTAGAAAAACACGTGTTTAAAATCTGCAACGTTTTCATCTTGGTCAACTTAAAAAAATTCTAGAAATTATAATATTCATCCGTTGGATTCAAAATTATAGTCATAATAAAATAGAGTCTCTTTAGATTGTTGCAGTGTATTTCATTTCTTAAAAACATAAGTTTAATAATAGATACATTGTTGTGGAAAACAATAACTCATTATCATTCCTTTCATGTTTAAGGAACATACTGTTAAACAATTGTCAAATTGACATATCAAATCTTGATAAAAAAAAATTGAAAAATAGTCATTGGAAAGATAACAAAATCATTCACAAGTTTTGTTTTTACTGTAAAGTGAAATTCTAAATAAAAAAAAATACTTGTGTATGCCGGAAGTTGAAGAACTTGTGAAAATACCGTTTTTTTTGTCATAAAACAAGCAAAAGTGTTACCCATCTTCATGATTTACCCTATATTATTTTACTTATTCAACCATGTTCATATGTTCATTATCAATATCTTACTGTATCATAAGCATTAACATTCACCAATGCATAATAAACAATAAGAAACACATCCACACAATGCATAGTACACCAATATTTACGTGGAAACCCAATGCGGGAGAAAACTACAAAATGATTTTCTTATATGTCAAGAATTACATTCAAGGAAACACCAACTTTCAATTCTCCATCTACCATTGGAAGGAGACTCTGACCCCCTATTTTCGCAAGCTAAAAACTGAGGGAAGCTCCAACTCCTGAATTCTCTGGCTACAACCAGAAGGAGGCTACAACCCCCTATGTTCTCCGGCTACAACCAGAAGGTGGCTACAACCACCTATCCTTTCCCCATCCAACTGCCCTGAAATATAAGTAGAATGATGGAACCACTGTCAAACTGTCACTGTGAGATATATTGTTGTAAGCATGTACCAATCTGTGCCACTGACCTGTAATCAACCTGTGCCATTGTCATGTAACCAACATGTACTTGTGCCTTGCCTGTACCAACAAAACTAAATACATCAACAACATGTACTGATACTCTCCTCAATATATTATATCTAATAACATAAATCTCATACCCAAAATCACAAGAATATCACTCAAACCATGTGCCAACAATGCACATCAATCATGTACATCAACCATGTACATCAACACTATACAAAGATAACAAACAACATGTACCAATCATGTATCAACAACAAACCAAACTATGCCTCAACAAGATGTATCAAGATCACCATGTACTTCAAGTATGTATCTCACCCATGTACCCAATCATATACCTCTACCATATACCAATAACATACACCAAGATAACCAACAAGATACCTCTAGCAATGCACCACACTCGATAAATCAAATACCATAAATCCTCACATCAACCATGTGCCACAACCTCATTGTTATACAACCTCTATATGTACCAATAAATTCAACAACATACCTCAACCAAAAGCCCTCAAACATGAACCAATACTAAACTTCAGTAGATCTGCCTCATATCAACTCTACAGCAAGCCCTAAACTTCCAATAGGGCATCCAACAGATTTACAAGGAAAACCCTCAACCCTCAACCATGACATCAAATAGATGTCATGAAGGAGCACAGTTAGAAACACATGCATGCAAGTCTATAACTAGAACAATCTAAGTCACATTTCTGCATACATTCACAACTCATTCGCTCAGGTCATGTATTATAAGAAAGAGTAAAAAAACTACAAGAAAACACATATTGCATCAGAATAGTCTATAAACAAACATGTTCTTATAGGTCGTGTGAATAGAAAACATTTTTCTTGAAACAATTCATAGCAAAACAACAACATATGTGAGTTTTTCTCTCTGTCAAAAGTTGGCCCTGAGGGATTCTCCGTATTAACAATTTCAACAATAGTACATGAAAACTTTAAGGACATCTGTCCAATTTTTATTAACATGGTATATGTCCTTGAATTAGTTCTTGAGTCTATACAATGTTGAAGAGACAAAAATCTCATTTCTTT
This sequence comes from Picea glauca, assembly GCA_000966675.3. NCBI lineage: Eukaryota > Viridiplantae > Streptophyta > Pinopsida > Pinales > Pinaceae > Picea > Picea glauca. The sequence goes on along the minus strand of JZKD02S0114717.1, from coordinate 262,085 downwards.
GGGCACAATTCTAGTATTTATTGAAGCTCAAAATGACTCTTGACCTTCCGTCTAACCTAGTGACCTTTCATTTCCCTGTCTTTGTCTTTATTCCCATTGTAATGATGAGAGGGAAAAGACAACAATTACATTTTGAATTTTCCTCTAGGGTCGGTGGGCCATTGTGAATTTTGGTTGTAGTGCACCTCATCTCTTGCAACGACTATTTCAGACATTGGGGCATCGACTGTTATCCAAGTTGGACAGTCAATCGTCATGGGATTCATATATCTTCTTTGTTCATTTGCATCAAATTTTATTAGCTACTACTCTATCACTGCAATGGTTGTTGTTAGTATTGCTATGTCATCTTTGGTTGTAGATCGCATCGTTGGGACGTTGAGTATGACCTCTTCTCAACATTGGTTATCCAATGCCATTTAACATGCAACAAATGAGTGTCCTATGTGTAACTTATCGAAAACCAACATCTAAACTCATATAAACAAAACAATAATTAATTGAAATATCATGTAAACTTCCCTGAATTTGATTCTCGGTTCCTCTTCTCATGATTGAGGCATTGTGTCCTATGAGGCTGCCAACAAGGTACCTTATATTTACTTTTAAAAATGAATACAATTGGTTAGGAATATCTCAAATCGTATGATTGGAAAGTTGTGTACCTCGGAATGATATTTCCAACGCTATAAAGAACTGTTGAAATAGTCACCGGAGTCAAAAGTTATGGCTAAAATACAGGTAGTAGTCTAAATAACGTTCTTGCCTCTTCATTGGTTTCAGTGTAGCTCCTAGGCATTCTTCCCATGCATTCTTCCTGTGGATAGAAGACCTATACCTTTCCTGTTAAACTATACAAAAATGTTTTTGCGTGTCATTCAAGAGGCATTGTGAAGAAATTCCAATGACATTCTTGAAGTGTTGCGTCCACACATCATCTTTTCAACTACCCTACCTTGTAGTATCACCACTAGAAATTATAGATATTCAACTAAAACACTCACATGGGTATTCGCTAGGTGCTACAAAAGGTGTGATGCCAAGTTCAATTGTTTCTCTCTGCCAAAGAATCGGTGAAATCAGTCTTATACCTTAAAGTTCTGACCCCATTGAAAGCTTATCAACTGTGTTATTCATGTTAGATTGAATAATTGAATCGTAGCCATGCCTAACAACCACCAAAGCATCCTTATGAAGATATCGTGTAAGCTCTGCCCCTGACCATCCTCGTCTGTTGTTTAACACTCAAATTCCTCTTCTAGGATGCACAATTTCACCATTGAATTGTCTAGTAGATTTTTTAGGTTAGCAAGTCTTGATGGAGTCCTTTTATCCATTTCTATGTTAGATATTCCGTGTTGAGCATCTTCTCTTTCTCTTGTTGTTTCAAAACCTGATGCGTTATTAAGATTATATCCTTGCCAAAGCAGAAGCTCAATCAAACAAGGGAAATAGCTGCAAAGCAGCTAGTCCCTACCTCATTGAGGAATCTGAGTTCTCGTTGAAGAATATGAGTCACAAATGTAGTTGTAATTATTAATGCTTTCCTTGGATCGTTGTAATTATTAACGATTTCCTTGGATTGTCTGCTCCAAGTCGCAAGGCCAACAGAGAAAAATAAATCCCGATTTCAAGCCACCGATCACTTGAGGATTTTCTCAAACAATTGATTTTGCAAGTGTTTGGGAGCCCCAAGTTGAGCTCGAAGGAGTCTTCGTGAATGGTTATCACGCATTCGACGTTGGATACATTGACCTTCATGATAATTTATAGTATTATGGATTGTGATATCTTACTTTTTACCTTGGATTTCTTTTATGTATTTAATTATTTTATTTATCTTATTTCTATTTATGAATGTTCAATATTTAAATTGATTTGTAGAATGTTGTGACTAATTTATAACCATCGCCAAAGATATACAAGAACATCAAAGATATACCAGAAACAAATAATACAACTCATATAAACGCCAAATAAGTATCTTTCAAATAAATCAAGAAAACTCATTTTTTATCTTATGGAAAAGGTATGAGTCAACTTGAGCATGCCCACGTTTTTAAAAAATTTAGTTTCGGCATTAGTCACATTTCCTATCAATACACAAAAATTAAATGCCAAAAAATGAAAAAATAAACTGAACAAAATACAAATGAATAAAAATAAGCCATTTTCAACAATCATAAGATTTATGATTAATTTCCATCGCTAATAACTAATATCTATTACAAAATAAAACATTTCAATAAAAATGAGACTTTCAATAGGTGTAAGATTTACCCTTAATGACAAACTGATTATTAAGAGAAACAAAATAGGGTTTCAAAGCCAGGAATAAAAGGTAAAGGAGGTGGGGTGGTGTGGGCTGGGTAGGGCATTAAAAGAAAGGAATTGATTTAAGAGGGAAAATATTTGACACAGAAACTAAAGGCAGTTAAAGAAGTACGGTCCAAGATTTAGGTTTCAGGGACGGGGAGGATCGGGTTCTTCTCCATTCCTACGATAGACTCCTTCCTTGACACCCCAATGAATCATCAAAACCAATATGTGTCTGGGACGTCAGCACATTAGTTAGTTAGCGAGGGCCCTTCTACATTTTTTTGACCCATGCTTCCCTTCCTTCACATGTGTGAGAACATACATACATATTAAATATTGCCCTTCTCGGCCTGCATGAATACTGGGACACTGGCATGCATGTCGGGGATGGGTGGTGGCTTATTTTGTGCAGAACAACTATCGAGTTCCACTACTAAGCAACAAAATAATAATAAATTAATGAGGTACTATTTTTAATCTCTCAAAAAAGATAGATTTTAATTTTAACAAGCATTTGTATCTTAACAATTAAAACAATATCTATATTAAAAAATTAATAAAATAATAATTTTCTGCATTTGATACGTACCAAAGTTCTTCTCTAGCAAACTATCATCTCAACAACGGAGGCACCGACCGAAGAGAGAGAAAGACCCCTTAGTTTTGTACTGTGGGGAATGTGTGTGGGGTTGCGATGGTTCGAGGAAAAAAAGAGGGTGGAAGGAAGCATGGCTTATCAGTTCAATGATACTTGATGGGTGTGGCAGTGTGGACTTTCTTGAAGGAGAAAGCTTGCGCGCCCCATTCGTTGGGTGGTAAATTTGGAGGGGGGTGTGCCACCCTAGGCAGAAATTGGGCTTGAAGCGCATTCCCCCTGTCGGAAGGGTTTATAGTACCCATGAAGAGATAACTCCAAGACTCATCCTGCCTGCCTGCCTTTGGAGTAAGTTATTCTTGTATTTCATTTGACCATGCTACTCTCGATCTTTCGAGGCTTGGTTCTCCCAGTTTCACCCAGTTCATCACGTTTCACCTTTGTCTTCATATTTCGTCCTGGACACATTATCATTGTCACTGTGCTCATGTATAGATTCTTTTTCTATGACGCACCCCACAACTTAAGAAAAACAAAATATTAGCAGAAGCAAAAGTACAAGCAGACGATTATTCCAACATCCTGTAGTACTGGAAGCCAAGATGTGATTACATCAAACCGGAGGACTTATGGATTAGGAAAAGATAATTATAGGATATTCGAAAAAATAAAAAACACATTAAACTTGACTTCTGGAATTGGATATTTGCTTTACCTTCCAGAGATCCTACAAGATGATCTACTTTGCATATAATCAATTTCTGAAGATCTTCTCCTACCTAAATTAGACAGATGAGTAAACTAATAAGAATACATATGTTGCATCAAACGTGATTCATTATTTATATAAAATAGAGTATTTTTATTTAAATCCACCTGAGATCTATAGATTCTTTGGGACTGAAAATTAAAGATGAGAAATTTACTTTGTAGTTATTTAATATCATTTCAAAATTATTTTCACACTAAATTTTATATATTATTTTGATAACAAACTTAAAAAATTCAACTTATATTATTAGCTTTATTGATGTTTTAATATAATTTTAAATTTATTTTGTTCTAGGCTTCACATACTATTTTAATGATAAACTTAACAAAATTTAAAATTGAGTCATATCTCACTTGTTTTGATCTTATTTATTTATTTATACATGAAATTATTTTAATAAAAACACTCAGACGTATATAAGATGAGATTTGCATGGACGCATGGATCAAGTATAGCGCGTCAAAACACCTATCAAACTTTTTAGGAACCCAAATGGTATCTTCGTTTCGGAATCAGAGCTAGTGGCAACGATTGCGCAGGTACCTCCACCAGCTGGGAAGGAGTGTACGCAACCGGGTCTGTGAGAAACACTAGTTCCCATGGCATGGCCTTGCAGGTAATGGTTTTGTGTCCATGACATTGGTCGTGCCTGTGCGTGCTCCTGCGTCAGAGGGTTACCCTAAGGTCATAGAATTAACGGAGAAGGATGAAGATCTCAAGGCCACCATATTTTCTCTAGGAACTTCGGGGAAATTTCCAAGATAACTTTCTCTTTGCAGCCCATGTTGAAGTGTTATGTTTCCTTGAGCTTGGAGGATGACACTGGATTATAGGATTGTCTCAAGAGTTTCCTCAGGCTATTGACAGATAATCCTAGATGCATCATGCATCAATATCCAAGTTTCGAACTAGGGCGACGGTTACATTCATTCGGGAATATTACATGATTATTACCAATATAGCTTCCCAAAGTCGAAGCCATTATTAGTTCCAACTCGTCTGTAATTTCTCCAATGTTTCTCCAACACTTCTGCGCATGGTATTCCATGATTTGTTTTTTCAGGTAAATCTATACTATGTCAAAATTTTGTTTGGATTTCAGAATAATATGGAAGTAATTTATTACATTACAGGGTTGCAACTAGTTTGGATTCTGTGGACAAATTTTCTCCATAGAAAGAACCGTTCCCGAATGTGAATTTGTTGAGAGGGTATGAATTCAACTAGACTTTTCAATGGAACATTATGTGTATAGTCAGGTTACTTCTTTATATGTAGTTTTGAGTATTTAAGAGTCGTTGGCACTAGCTTCAAAATATCAAGCTTCTATGGATGACCTTTTTTGAATATCTGTTTCATTATTGAACGCTTAGTTCAAAGCCTGATCAAATAAATTCTCCCTATTGTTCGACAACACAGGTATTCCAACAGAGGACGAACACCTTCAGTAACCACTCACATAACCAGATCAAAGATCAACACACCAATGTTTTCATGTGGTAAAACCCCTACGGGGAAACATCCATGACCCCAACCAACACGACCACTTGGAGAAGTTTATTAATGAAAAGAAAAATATTACAAAGAGATTTTACAAGAGAGTTTCTCACAATCGATCATCGGCAAATGACCCTCCATGCTCTTTAAATAGAGATCATGGACCAATTGGGTGTTAAGACATGAATCAATGGTCGTTAAAATTGATGAGAGTATGAATCATCGGATCACTCTATGTCGGGAACATATCGTGACCATTAGATTTCCTAACCACAAATGCATACTAAAGAAACACACTAGAAAACACACTTTTACCTAACGACACAATAGACCAAGTATATCTTAACTAACTCCTAAGTGTCTAAATATCCTAACATCCCCCCTTAAGAACAACTTGGGATAGGAATGAGGGATTTACAATAGTGACACAATAGGAGAAGGAAGGAGGCATTAGAGCCTATCCCTCCTTAATGACAACTTCTTGAACTCCTAACATAGATCAAAGTTTGGAAAACTTCGCTTCTGTAAGAGACTTTGTGAAAATGTCTGCAACTTGATATTCTGTAGGGAAAAAGAGCACTTCAATAACTTGATCATGAATGAGCTATATGATGAAGTGCATGTGTAGATTGATGTGTTTGTTATGATGATGTTGAACTGGGTCTTTGGCAAGCTTGATGACACTCTAATTGTCACACCAAAGGCTAGTCGGATGCTCGTGCTGGAATCCAAACTCTGAAAGGATTTGTCGAAGTCACAGAGCTTCCTGACTTGTATTTACTGCTGCTCGGTACTCTGCTTCTACCGAAGAAAGTGCAATAGCATGTTGTTTCTTAAAATCCCAAGTGACAGGTCCTGAACCAAGGCTGAAAACATAACCTGCAGTAGACTTATGATCATTAGGGTCATCAACCCAATCTGAACCAGTGAAACCAACCAATAAAGGAGTCCCCCCTGAATTGTAATATATCTCGAATTGAACTGTACCACGAACATAGAGACGTATCCTTTTAGCTGCTTTCCAATGGATTTCATGGGGCATTTTCATATATCGGGCAACAAGACCAACAACAAAGGATGAGTCAAGTATAAGAGGCTACCAACTAACTAATGGTACAGGGTGGCATCAACTTCAGGAGAAGTATAGGTGGCAGTAAGCTTGACTCTAGACTGGAAGGGAGAAGGGGTTGGTTTACAATCATCCATGTGAAAGAAACGTATAAGGTCACAAGCATACTTAGACTGGGAAAGAAAAATTCCTTCATTGGTTTGAAAAACTTGGAGGCCAAGAAAATAGTGCAAAAATCCTAAGTCTGTCATTTCAAATTTCTTCTTAAGGCTGGTTTTCACATGGTTTAAAAGTTTTGAGTCATTACCAGTAAGGATAAGGTAATCAACATAAAGGACAAGGATTATGAGATTGCTTCCTACTTTCTTGGTATAGACATTAGGATCAGAATGACAGCTAGAGAATCTAGTGGCAATAAGAAAGTTGTCCATTTTGGCATACCATGCTCGGGGATCTTGCTTGAGACCATAAAGGGATTTCTTGAGGCGACAAACAAGGCTAGAGTCATTCTTGACATAACCAAGAGGTTGTTCCATGTAGATTTTTTCTTGCAAATCTCCATGCAAGAAGGCGGATTTAACATCCATTTGATGAACCTCCCATTTATGTGAGGCATGAAGGGCAAGAACAAGGCAAATGGAATTCATTTTGCTATAGGGGAAAATGTTTCATTATAGTCAATTCCTTCAACTTGGGAAAATCCTTTGGCAACTAACTGAGACTTATGTCTTTCAACACTTCCATATGATGCATACTTAGTTCTATAGACCCATTTTCATCTAACAAGTTTTATTATTTTTGGAAGAGGTACAAGATCCCAAGTATCATTTTCCATTAAAGAACGATACTCTTCATTCATTGTTGTATCCCAATCTGGATGAACTAAAGCTTCTGCAAATGTCTCTCGATCATGAGTTTCTGAAACTTGAGCCAAAAGAGAAGAGGCTTTCTAGAACTGTGAACGTGTTCGACGCTGATCTGAAGGATCATCGACAAGATCACCAACTACTTCTCATGTTGAACGGACCCATCTAGGAAGAGGTAGAGATGGTGTTGGTTCAAGTTCAAAGGACTCATCTGGAGGAGGGTGCGCAAGCGAAGGTGTATTTTTATCCTCACTGTCATCATCTGAAGAAGAGACTAGATCATAAGAAGGCACAAACGTCGAAGATCGCTCGCAAGCCGAAGAAGGAATAACCACCAAATTAGGCTCGCAGGCCAAAGAAGGCACAAACGTCGAATTAAGCTCGTAGGCCAAGAGATTTTCATCAAATTTAACATCTCTTCTAATAATATTTTCATTACAATGTGATTGAAGAAGTCTGTAACCTTTGTCATCTTCAGAATAACCAACAAATATACACTTCTCACTTTTAGGCTGCAATGCTTTCCTTTTCTCATTAGGAATGTAAGCCCATGCTATACTGCCAAATACACGTAAGTGACTTACATCTGGTTTAATTTTAGTCCAAGCTTCTTCCGGTGTTATATTTTTAAGAGCCTTTGTGGGAGTGTGATTTACTATGTAATTTGCACAGTTGATGGCTTCCTCCCAATACTTTAGACTTAATCCCTTAGATTGGATCATACAATTAACCATTTCTTTTAATGTGCGGTTCTTTCTCTCAGCAACACCATTTTGTTGTGGTGTATATGGAACAATGTGTTGCATTTGGATTCCCTCTATAGTGCAGTAACTTGTAAAATTATTGTTCACATATTCGCCTCCATTATATATTCTTAACCTTTGAATTTGATGTCCATATTGTTTTTCTATAAGGGCCTTGTAGGCCAAAAACTTGTCAAAAAATTTGCTCTTAAGTTTTAAGAAGTAAACCCAAGTATGTCTGGAAAAGTCATCAATGAAAGTTAAGAAATACTTGCACCCATAAAAACAAGGAGAAGAAAGTGGACCACACAAATCAATGTGAATAAGCTGCAAAGGACCTGAGTCGTGCCAAGAGGCACATTTGTCAAAACTGTCCCGATGATGTTTTTCAAAAACACAACCGACACAAACACCATCTCTACATGAAACAAGAGGAAGACCCGTCACCATTTGTTGATTACGTAGTTGTTGCAATGAGAAATAGTTTAGATGACCAAACCACTCATGCCAAAGTTTGCTCAAGTAATGGCTATGAGAAACAAAAAATGATGAAAAAGATGATGACCCAAAGTTGTCAAATTTGTACAACCTGGTAATATCATCAGCAATTCCATTTGCAAGAACATGCTTAGGATCTTTTAGATCCATGATTACAACTTGGTGAGGTGAAAACTCTACGGTTTTACCTTCACCTGAATGAGTGATTTGATATACTGATAGAAGGTTACAAGAAAGACTTCCAGAACACATAATACATCATTGAAATGACCATTTTCTACTTGAACTGTTCCAAATCCTTCAAAATTAAGAGATCTATCATCACCAACAAATATTTGCTTGGTGTTACATTCATTTAAAGTAGAAAATATGGCTCTATCCTTAGCCATATGATAGGATGCTCCAGAATCAATAAGCCACTCATCAAAAGTAGAAGTAGAAGTAGAATTTGTATTCAAGGAGAAACCAAAAGCAGAAAGTGCATGTCCATGAGAAGAAGAAGAAGAAGTAGAATCAATACTGATGTTGTGCTTCTTCATCGTTGCTTCTAAAGATGCCATCTTCTTGAAGCATTTGGACTCATCATGACCATCTTTATCACAAAAGTTGCAATGTTTGTTAGTATTCGTATTTTTATATTTTTCTCCTTTGTCTCCATTAGGAGCAAAAGTTGTTTGAGTGGGTTTGGGACCCTTATATTGTTTGTTTTTGTGGCGAGGATGTTGCTTCTTGGGATTCTTTGGTTTATCTCTCTGATGGACAACTAAGGCTTTGTTGGAGGTACCTGCAGTGATGATCACTCCAAATTGTACTAGTTTATCTTGCTCTTTAATCAAAGCATCACAAAAGTTCTCAAGACTGGGTTTTTGATAAGCTTCCCCTCGAGCCTCTTGCATGGCATAAAAGGTAGATACAAACATAGAATATGCACTACCTAGCTTAGAAATAATAAGATAGATGCAACGATCTTCGTTTATCTTTATATTACATTCCTCACATAAAGTTCTGAGTGTTTTAAACTTAGACAGATAGTATTCAATGCAAGAAAAATCACTTGGACTTAAAGTTAGTAATTGATTTTCTAACTGTTGTACTTGAATAATATTGTGTTTACTAAACACAAATTCAATCTTTTCCCAAGCTTCTTTGGGTTTATCAATTGATTGAAGGTGGAACCTTAAATCAGGAGAGATGGACATTCCAATTAATCCACATGCTTCATCATTCATATTATCCCATTTGGCTTTCTTATTAGCATCAGTGGGTGTTGTTTCATTTCCCAAGGTAATCCGGTACAAGCCTTTACTTCTTAATAAATCCTCCATATGGGATTTCCATTGGAAGTAGTTGGTGCTAGTAAGTAAGAGATTACTTGTAGAATCCATATTAAATATGCAAATAATATAGATTTAAAAATCAAAACTGATGATTTGAACGGAAAGAGATCGAAAATTTATGTAGTTTTAAAAAAAATGGCACTGAAAACGGACTTCGGATGTGAGAGTTATGCCCTTTAAAAACAAAAGGCATAAGCAGTGACCGAAGGACTTCGTGGTAGTGTAAGTTGTTTTATGAAGTGATGCACTTTTATAAAGAGAAGTGGGGCTCACTTTTACAAAGCAAAGACGAATGCAAAATAAATAACTATCAGATAAAATATTAAAAATACTTATAGTAATTCACTTTTATACTTGAAGTGAAATACACTTTATAATTTTAGCATGAACTTTTTCAAAAAAAGTAACAAAATAAAATATTAAAACTACTTATAGTAATTCACTTTTATACTTGAAGTGAAATACACTTTATAATTTTAGCATGAACTTTTTCAAAAAAAGTAACAAAAGAGAGACTTGAACTCAATACCTCTTACTTAATAAGACAACTTTTAACCAAATGGTCTAGCAAAACATATTGTAATGTTCAGAAGGAGGATTGTTGTTGTTGTTGTTGGCAGCCTTGGAGAGCATGCTAAAAAAAAACTGTTTTCACACAAGAAAAAAATTTCGCTTCTCGATAATCTCGGTTAGCTTACCCAGAAAAAATGTCTTTTCCTATCTGTTTCTGATTTTCCAAGATCGCACAGGGCACGAAGCAAAGAGAATACACAGATCTAAAAGAGTAGCAACCCGGAAATAAAAAAATACAAAACCGAAATAAAACCAAAATACTTCTCTGCAAAAAATTTAAAAAATGTGTATTCAAACTTTATACCTCCAGATCTGACTGTAATGGTCGTATCTTGGACAAACAGAAATCTTTTCGAGTGAAAAGAAAAGTGTTCTTGAATGAAATAAGTGCTCTAGACGCAATGGAACAGTCCTACCAGCCCAAAAATGTACGGAAATGACAGAAAATGGAGATGAGACAACTCGGCTTCACAATCTCGATTTACAACAGGAGTAGGTCTTCAAACAGGCTCTGATACCATGTTCGACGACACAGGTATTCCAACAGAGGATGAACACCTTTATTAAACACTCACATAACTAGATCAAAGATCAACACACTGATTTTTTCACATGGTAAAACCCCTACGAGGAAACATCCACGGCCCCAGCCAATGCGACCACTTGGAGCAGTTTCTTAATGCAAAAAAAAAGATTATAGAGAGATTTTACAAGAGATTTTCTCACAATCGATCATCGACAATGACCCTCCATGCTATTTAAATAGAGATCATAGACCAATCAAGTGTTAAGCCACATATCAATGGCCATTAAGATCGAAGAGAGTATGAACCATCAGATCACTCTATGTCGGGAACACATCGTGACCGTCGGATTTCCTAACTACAAATGCATACTAAAGAAACACACTAGAAAACACACTTTTACCTAACGACACAATAGACCAAGTAGATCTTAATTAACTCCTAAGTGTCTAAATATCCTAACACCTGTTTCAATCCAGAACTTAAAAAGGGGCAACAAACTCTCGATCATTCCAATGTATTCATGTTCAATTTCATTCCAAAAGAATAGGCCAGCCATAGGACTGCATGAAACAAATAGATATTAGATGAAAAATGATTTCTTACCAGTGTTTTGTGGATCTTTACAATAACTCACAAGATTGTTGTGTGTTCATTTGCTACAAGTTTGGGTTGTGGCATCATTGATAATGATTATTTTATTTTTGCAACATCATAATATCTAGGCCGTGAGGAGTTCTTTTGAAGGTGGTGAATTGAATGAAATGTAGAAAGAAGGTCGTGCCAGGTAGCCATAGCTATAAGTTGTACAATGTATCAAGCAAATGCAATGCAATGATTACATGTCCAAGATGGAACTTGGTAGTTGATGCCGTTGGAGAATTCAAATAACTTTGTTTAGCTTAATTATAGTGGGGAATGAGGGTCTATGGGCAGACATGCATACACCGGTGGGGAGTGGAGGAAGAGACATCGATTGCTATAACATAACCACCGCCCACTTTCGGAATTTATTTTGGTAACAGTAACAACTAGTTTCGAAGCACCAAAAGAGTGAATGGGATCATCAAACTACAAATGGTTTCGAAGGGTAGACAATACTCTATTCAGAGATCGAACTAGAGTTATAACAATCTTTGATATTAGTTGACTTCATGTTTGTAGCATTAAATATTTATATGTTATCCGAACATTAAACATAGAAAATATATGATGAGAAGTTTACTTGTACCTGCAACACATCAGATGGAAATGCAAGCGAAGGCACCAGCAGACCACTTTGTTAACCAAGCAATTCAGAATCACTTTCAATCACGAGAAGTGTCTCCTCCATTGCAAAAGAAGCAGCAACAACAACAACAGAAAGAGCAGCCACCATCACAAGTCCTTCAATCGTACAGAAAAATGAAGCAAATATATTCATATGCTCAGTTTCAGTTTCATTTTCAGCCTCAACAACTCCAACAATCACAAATTTTGTAAATAGCCACACAGGTGAGTTTCTTTCTCAACAGAGCCCCCCTCCCCACCTTTTTCTTTTTGTTTTTTTTGTCTTTGATACTAATTTGTTTTGGAAAAAGATCTTGTCTCTTTTGCATTTTGGAACAACGAAATTCAACTCCTCACTGTCTAGCACAGGTAGAAACCTGCGAAGCTAACAATGTTTGAATGAAAACAAAAGAAACCACGATCTTCATTTTCTGATGTTGCAAATGAAAGGTTGATTCTCCATGGAAATGAATGATTGTTCACATGGTATGGAAATGAATTATTGTGTATTGGGAAGGTGAGGGGAATGTTCTAGGCAGCCAGGTGACAAATCAACAGTCAGCCAGGTGGCAGATTAACATTCGGATGGATGACAGGGGACATATTAACAGTCAGATGGATGGCAATTCACACTAGTCTTATTGCCTAGATTGTCAGAATTAGTCCTAGACTGCCAGACTTCACTGTAGCTTTGTCAGACTGACTATTGTCGGAGCATGCCAAATTGGCCACTCATAAATTAAAAAAAAAAAAATCAATTTTTAAGTTTGACAATTTCTGAAAAAAAAAAAATGTATCAAAGTCACATCACTGGATATTGGATCAATCAGAAATTTTGTTTGGGGAATTTTATAAATAAGAAAATATATTTGTTTTTAATCATAAATCAGTTTTATGAAAAAGTTAAAAAGAAACTTGAGAAAACTTGGAAACATATCACAAAGCACATCAAAACGCACCAACTAATAAAACTAATACATGGTCAAAGCCATTTGACCTCCATGTGAAAGCTATAGTCCCTGGCCAGGCAGGGAGGGACTAATAAGAAGTAAAGTGTCTTTAAACATATCTACAGTGTCATCAACCGGAGGGAAAAATTTATCTCAATCAAATGGATGACTTGTGAGTGCGGCTCCTTTGAGCCTCATATGCTTCGTGAGAACCGGTCACCTCGCAAATATTCTGAGATTGAAACAATGGTTGGGACATAGTTTGTTGTCGGGCTCATCGACAAAGTTCCTCGCAACTTCTCCAATAACTTGATACCAATAACATTAGGCTGGAGTGTGGGAAAAGTGCCCAGTTCAGAATCCTTTTTCAAGAGCGGAAAAGTTCTCCTTAAGACCACCGATAGTTTCGGCCAAGTTCTTGTAAATGGAGTAAGCTAACTTGGAAGCAAACCGACCTGTTTTTTTGGAGGTAAAAACTGGGTATGAATTTAACTAGATTTTCAGGGTAACCTGAAATTTGCATGGATCAAAGGGCGATGTATTTCAGAATCTTAAATCAAGAGTTTTGTTCCATTTTAAACTAATTCAAATACTCAGAAAATCGATCAAAATTCTTGATTAATTAGACATTTAAAACCACACAGCCAAAAAACATGCAGGAAAAATAACTGAGAAGGGAAGATTGCTCCTTGTAAATTATGCCATGACTTTAAAGTGACTCCGTTATCAAGTGTTTCTCTGGTTTATTTCCTTTTGATTTTATATAGGATTTTTTGTTTCTTTTATTATTTTTACTTAAGACTCGTTTTCTTTTCTCTCTAAACTCAAACCATTTAAAATTAATTTTGAATTTTCGTTTAAAAAGGTGGAAAACGATTTAAACTTAAATGACTTGCATTAATATCAATAATACCAATCTTCATCAATTTCTTATGGGAGGCGATAACCAATTTGCAAACCTACCTTTTGCTTACGGTGTCGAAGAGTGTCGTCTTTTTGCACTCTGAAGTATGCGGGAAGGTGCTCTTGGCTTGCCAATTGCCTATGTCGAACAAACATTTTATCCATATAACGATCGATGTGGTTAGTTCGGGCAAGAAATCCTAGATGATTCGTTTCGGCACTTTCAGGTGCCCGATTTCGATTATGTGAATTGGATTGTAATTACAACACCGAAAATCATATACCTGGTGGGGTGAAAATTTCACTTTGACGGGCGCCAAAAAAATTGAGTTCAAGGACATTTTTAAATGGAAGTTGGGGTCTCCAAATTAAATTACGTTAGTTCCAGTGCCATTTGTAATATATAGGTTCTTAGTTCATCCATTAAAATTGCAGTGATATATTAGTAGCATGAAATTATACATATACCAAAACAACAAACTGACGTTTTGAGCACTTAGCACAGTGTAAGAGCTATGAGGAGCATATTTCTTCAGAAATGTGTTTCGGAACCAACAAAATACCAATACGTGTTGTGGTTAATCCATATGATGCTAGGTGATGCTTTCACAACGAAGATTTAGTCATAACATCAATAAACGCAAAGAAAACGAGTTGATGTGGTATGTGGGTGCGAGCATCTGACGACACGGACAAACTTGATTACAAATGTGGTCATGAAGAAGGTTAGGCATGGTAGGTATCATTCATCAATTATCCATTTAAGTGTGAAGATACTAGTCATAGAAAAATGTAGGAGACCAACAGATGGCACGACAAGAAGGATCTGAGATGTAGGAGAATGAGACAAAGGAAGGCCGCGTTGACTTGGTTAGTGTTGGTAAGAGGGAGAAGATCATCGTCAATGCACTTGATGATGGAAAGGAGTCGACATCCTTTCGCTGACGCATCAACGACATAAGAGGGAAGCCAACAATGCATTAGCTAAAGAGGGGCAAACCTCACCGATGTGTAGTATATCGAAGCGAAAGAGAGGGATGGAGTGTCATCATTATGCAATGCATCGACGAGAGTGGAAGGAAGTATGCTGATGAAGGGAGTGGGTGTGGTGAAAATAATCATGTGAACGTTGCCGATGCGTCGACATTGATCACACTCACTTCTTCGGTGATAAGAACGTGTGTAGTGAATTTTAATATAAGCACATTGGTGTGTTAGTCACGCTCGAGGGAAGGTGGCCAATGTACTAATGAGGAAATCACTGGTGTGTGAATGTGTAGGTAGATGAAATGATGCATTCGTCGGTACATTATGTATCGGCGTAGGAAGAGGGAGCTTGCTGAAGTGAGGCTCAATGTGTCAACTTGATTTGAGGAGGAACTAGAAGTGGTAAAGTGGGGAGAGCGAGAGGAAAAAATTGGGCATAGCCATTTGTGTGAGGGAGAGAGTGTGAGGGTTCTGGTGGGAAGAATTGAAGGGGGGAGCAATTTGTTGTCTTGGTGAGACACTAAGACAATAAAATTGGGAGGTTGTTTGTAATGATCCCAAGCCATTATGCAAGGATCATCACTGTTTTGGTGTCTTCTTAAAACTTTTTCTGAGTGAGGTATTTCATCAAACACTTTGTTGATCTACCTTTTAGATGTGTTTATATGTGTGTATGCAACAAATAACAGAAAGAGATAACCATGGAAAAGACCTCAACCATATGCAATAAGATAGACAAGCCAAAACATCTCAAATCTTCTTTATTCATAAAATAGAGAAACCTGCTACAATGAAGATGTCGATCTGGAATGCTCAATAGATGGC
>JZKD02S0114717.1:206368-220819 GCA_000966675.3 Picea glauca | reverse complement strand
TTATCTAGTGAGTTTGTCTCGGCTGACTCATGGATTGACTAAGCACATTCACTGCATAACATATATCAGGTCTAGTGTTAACCAGATACATCAATGATCCAATCAGTTGTCGGTACACATGTGGATCAATCTTGTTTGAATCATCATCATTTATTTTTTGTCAAATCCATCACCATCGGAGTAGACATGGATTTGCATTTTGTCATATTGAGCTTCTTTGTAATGAGTTTACTGGGTCAGGTGTCTCATCATAGGCAACTCCCTCTGTTTGTGGGAATCCTCTAGTTACAAATGTCTCTTTGTATTTCTCGACACTTCCATAAGCTACATGATTTATCTTATAGATCCACTTGGAAGTCACCATAGACTTCCCTTCTGGTCCTGGAACAACATATCATACATCATTCTTTAATATATATTGGGATGCTTCTGGCATGGCATCTTTCCATACATGTTCACTTGTTGCTTCTCCATGACAAGTAGGCTCAGAATCAATGAAGTGGATCAAGGATGAAGGGTAGCTAAAAAATATATTTTTATTTCTCGAGATGTGCCTTGAGGGGCTTGTATGTTCCTCTGCTTCCTGTAGAGTTTTTCTAACCTAGGCAGGCATTTTATGCCTTACTGCAATGTCTCTGGGCATATCAACTAGAGAAACTGGATCAAATGGAATAATTTTTGTCTCCCTCTGAACTGCTGAAGAGGGAGAAGGTATTGTCTCTTCCTTATTCTCATTTTTGTTTGACTCCCTCTGAGTCAAGTAACTCTCTCTAAATTCTGAAGGACGGTTGTCTTATTTTACTTGTTTTCTATATGTTTTATGTCTTCAGGTTCTCTACTTGACTAGCATAATAATCAATCAATAAGGTTTGGACTCTTGTACCAGGGATAATGGTCCATGTCATGAGGGCTCCCATACTAGAGATAATACCCTTCACTTATTAAGAATGCAATCAACTATAAGTTTAATGATCAAACAATTTATCTGGGTCTGCAGTCATGCTCAATTATGTATTTGGTTTAGAGAAAGTAATTTTCATTTCTCTTATCTTCATCCTTTTGGGGTGGGTCTAGATTAATGTCAACAGTGAAATCATATTGCCTTCCTTTCTTCTTGGTTGGACAATTTATTGCATAGTGTCCATATTTGTCACATTTGAAGCATTGAATCTCTAAAGAATCTCTTCTCTTATTATGACCTGAAGTTGATGGCATCTTCTCATCTTTGAATGTTTGTCTAAATATTCTTTTGAATCTTCCTCCTTTCCTTGTATGAAGTGCAAGAGCATGATTGTCATCAGGGGTGTCTTCTACTCCTCTATTTCTAATTCTAAGTTCTTCTTGAGTACAGTCTGTCCACAGATGATCGAAAGTTGGTAATTTTTCTCTTCCACTGATGCTTTGAAGAAAAGGTTCCCATTGTTTTGGAATATTGTTGAGATTAGATAAGACAAGTTATTTGTCAAACATGATTTCTCCAATGGCACCTGGCTAATATTTAATCTCTGATATTTTCATAAAGAAGATAGCAACTGTATCACCTTTTGTCATCTTGTTACTTTGAAGCTGGCCCTTTAAGGTAAGGGCTCTGAGGGTGTTGTCACTTTAAAACATATCTTTCATCACTTCATACATTTCATAAGTTGTCTTTAGGTTGGAAATACGAGGTAGGAGATGATCTCTTATTGAGTAGATGATTATTTTTATTGCCATGACATCTTATTCCCTTCTTATTTCCTTCTCTTCATTGGTATTTGTTTCTGGTAAAGTCTTTGTTATCACACTCAAAATGTCATCTTCTTCAAGGGTGACCTGAAGCCTTGACTTCTAGGAGCTGAAGTTGCTTGATCCATCAATCCTATCTTCCACTAAGGTTATGTTTTTCATATTTTTGGATTTCTTCACAAACTCTCGCAAACTAGACTTAGAAAACCTAATGGCTAGGTTAGACCAGTAACCTTAGGTTCTGTTGGGCTTATGACGACCAACAATAATCTTTGAGAGTGTCATAGGAATACTTGTTGAGCTGAAATGTTTCTTCAATGAGTTGTGGGAACCCTAAAATCAGAATTCTACAGAAAGTTGTGGAACCCTAGAAACCCTAGGGCCAAAAATTCAAATCCTCAGAATTTTACTTTGAGAGTCTCTAGAGGTGTGATTAGGGAGGACGTACACCCTTATCCAAATTTCATCCCCAATGTCCAAGTGTAAGGTGTTGAAAAGGCCAAACAAGAGAGAGTCGTACGGATTTTTCAAAAACCCTAGAGGTCGTACAGAACTGCAGAAGAAGGGTGACTTAGCTTTAAGTGCTTATGCAGGGGTTTTTCAAGACCTATGCTCTGATACCATGTTTATTTTTCAATAATCTAGGCTTAAGCATGAATTTCATTTCATTTTTATCATTTCACTTAAACCATAAACAATTTTTTGTAGCAACCAAGATCAAAAGAAGAAACACCATGCACAAGTACACAAGAAGTATCTTGGGAAACCCTTCTCAACAAGGGAAGAAAACTCAGCCAATCCTTTTCTATATTATTCAAGAGAAAGACCGCCACCACCATAAATACCTAGCACACAAGTGGGTGCTCACAAACCCTATAAGACTAGTGCCCAAGAGAGGTGCACACTTTTCCCAAGAACAAGTGTTTGCTAAAATTTCCAAACTCACACTTGTGTTGTTATGCCTCAATGGGAAATTTTACCTTTATTTATATTAGACTGAACCTGTAAATAGTAGTGTCTATTGGCACAACAGGGACGACCTCAATAACTATAATATAATTAATAATTACAATAGTAATTATCTTTTACATTAATTATCTTTCACTTGATGGTGGGGCCGACATGTACCCTTTACATCACAAATAGGGTTACAGTAAGTCTCACTCTTGTACAATATAGAAAGGGATCTCATACACCCACTAGTGCTCAACCACTAGGGGCACATCCATCTATGCTCAGCCACAGGGATGTCCACATCTATATCTCAGTGCGCCTCACAAGAGAACCGCACTCACTAGTGCTCAGCCACTAGGATCACGTTCACTTATGCTCAACCACAGGCACGTCCAACTAAGAAGATCTTCTTTATCATTGTGTTACACAAGAGAATCATATGGAGTATCACATCATCTCAACTCTCTACTCAAAGGAGGCTAATACATCGTTTCATCTCTGTCCTAGAACAATGCACCCAACTCATGGGATTTTCCACACGTTCACCTGTGCTTAGCCACAAGCATGTCCAAATCAACAAATCTTCTTTCTCATTGTGTTACATAGGAGAATCATCTGGAGTATCATCCCAACTCTCTACACAAAGGAGTCCATCACAACGTTCCAGCTCTATCTCAAATAGGAACCACACACCCATCTTATGGGCACACCCAACTCATGGGATCTCTCTCAGGTCTGTGTCTTGGAGGATGTCTCACGCAGCTGTAATCACCAACTTGGGCTCACCAGCCTCATAATCACACAGGCTCTCTGGCATCAAAACATAAACATTCACATGTACATATATATAAATCATCATTGCACAATTCCATGTCATTACCACACACTTACCCAAGTGTGCGCAACACAGTGGAATGTGTGCACTTACCCAAGTGCACACAACACAAAAAATATGCACATTCTATCCTTATAACAATTCCCCGGGCACTTTTTCAGATGCATGCAACACCAAAAAATCTAGGTATCAATGGATCTCGAGCCTAAATGTTCCTTACATTTACACTTGATACTTGTTAGCACTGAGATTCACCCTCATATTGCGGGAGGATAATCCTAGTACCCATCAGAAAGTTTGTGGATTAAAAGGGTGTGAGTGGGTGAGTCAGTGAGACTTTAAAGAAAGGAAAGAGAATGCAGATCACTACAGATCAGTGATAGGTCATTTGGATATGGATTCATAAACAGTCTATTGATTGAAGGCATTTAAGATCCCTATCAAACAAAAGGATTTAAGTGGTGATGGGAAAGAGAAAGATAGAAAGTGTCTGAATGATAAACCATAAAAAATGGGCAAGATGACCGCAGATCCTCCACCGCCTCAGGAATGCAGAAATAAGAGGGTTTACAACAATCCAGACAAGAAGAAAAACAAAGAATGTTTGTTGAACCATGAAAGATGGGCATGACGGCAATAGATCCTCCATCGCCTCAGGGATCCATAAATAAAATAGATTACACCCAGACAAGAAAGAGAAACAAAAAATCTCCACTGAACCATGAAACATGGGCATGATGACAACAGATCCTCCATCATCTCAGGAATCCATAAATCGGAGAGACTACACCCAGTCAAGAAAGAGAAACATAAACTTCTATTGAACCATGGAAGATGGGCATGATGACAACAGATCCTCCATCGCCTCAGGGATCCATAAATTAGAGAGATTACATCCAGACAAGAATGAAACAGGAAATGAAAAATAAGAATACAGTATGATATAACAACTTAAAGGAATCTTCATTAACATAACAATTTACAATCCAGGCCCTCATGCTTACAACAAAAATACAGTCATAAAAACTCTCAAAGCTTTCCCTGGTCTGGGAAAAACTCCCCCCCCCCCCTCTAAAATCTAAACTGATCTATTTTATATCATCTCAGTTCACCTCTTCCAAGAGTGTGATCTAGCCATTTCATTCATATCTTTTCATCCGAGTAGTCTTCTATCAGACTGGGCATGTATCCTCCTATCAGACGCAAATTCATCTCGGCATGGGCCTATAGGAAAACTTCAACCACCGTGGTACCTTGGGCTGACAATTTTTTTTTCCACGGTCGTCTCCCCCATGCTTTCTAATTACTAAGTGAGTTGAGGTTTCAACCAACATTCCTTTCTTTTATTAACTGAACCCTCGATATCAGGACAAGGCTTAGTGCCTAGGGGAAGCCACGTGTTGCTCTCAGATTGGACGCTATATGAGAACGTGATTGCGAGTACATCAGAAGCGATTTGAAATCACATCTCTTTTGGGCCTGCAATCCACTTCCTTCTGCCATGTATCCCTTTCTCAATACCATGGTTTTGATTGTGGCCCGCCCTCAAAATTTTAAAGCTCGAGCACCTTCCAACCCCACAATGGAGTGTGACCACTGATCTTGCGATATGGGAAGGGGCCCTTTGATCAATGGCTCATCTCTGCTTCTTTTATATCGATGGATCAGATCTACTTCTTCTCAAATCGACGGTCGCAATTTTCTTTGTGATTCAAGCTTCAGAGTTTTCAATTCTCAAACTTCATTTTCCTCTAAGAAAATCCTCTGGAGCTAAGGATCTGATGACACATGGCTTCCATAGATCAATGGCCAAGATCCTTTCAGTTCTCCTAACTTTGGAGAAATCAAATCTCAACCCTCCTCTGCCTTCAGTGCTTTTACCCGGAGCTGGCGATATAATGACGTGTGGCTTCCATAGATCAATGACCGAGATCCTTTCGTGTCTTCAGAGGTATGGATCTAGTTCTTTTACATGGAGCTATGGATATAGTGATGCGTGGCCTCCTGAGATCGACGATCGAGATGCTTTCAAGAAAATCCTCTCAAGCGATGGATCAAATGACACATGGCCCCCCGCAGATCGATGATCCAGATTCACTTCAGGCTTTCGACACTTATGGATTCGAGATTTTCAAATGTGAAACATGAAAAATCTCCTGGAGTAAAATTTTTGAAGTGACCTGGTGGCCTAACATCATACGATGTCATGATTGCTGATGTGTCATGAAAAAAAGGGCGACATGTGTCATGACCAAATGACCCGGAATGAGCGCCACATGTCATGACTGGTGAGTGTGCCACGTGCTTCGGCACTTTGGGCTTTGTCTCTTCGAGACTTCATCACTTTGGCCATTCGGTGCTTTGGGGCTTCGAGACTTCGGCTATTTGGCGCTTCGGGACTTCAGGACTTCGACACTTCAGGACTTCGACACTTCGGGACTTCGAAACTTCGGTGGCTTCAACGCTTCGGTGCTTCAATGCTTCTGGACTTCGACACTTCGGCGACTTCCGCACTTCGATGCTTTGGCGGTTTTCAATGCTTAACTCCCACAATCCTCTGGAGCGTTGAATTTCTAAGTGAGGTATATGCTTCCACATGTCCCCTTGGCTTGGATGGCTCGGATTAATTCGGGAGCTCGGGCTTTAGCTCTTCGAGAAATTTTTGCACTTCTCATTTTAAATCTCTCGAAGCCCATTTCCACGAACCCCCGGATCGGTTGTCGCATGTCCACCTCCAGATCTACAGCTTATCATTGTTTCGGGTTTCGGGGCTTTCAGAATTTTTCTCTGGTGCTATACTTCGCACAATTTTGGAGTTTTGAATGCCTGTGAGCTGTTGATCTGAACTGCTCCTGGAATCTCTGCCGCTGAAATATTAAACCTCCCTATTGCTTGCGTTTCAAGCCTAAAATAGACTACTTTGAGTGCTTCACTTCGACACTTCCTGTGTAGAACACGAATGCGGACGACCTGCTGCCCTTGAAAACTATATGTGATAACATTTGGCTCCACAGGGGATGGAATTCTCCCTATGAGCTACCAAGAACACACAGTTTCAGTGCCTTAGCTATTGGGCTATGGAGTCTAGCTCAAAACTTTCATTGAAGAAAATAGGAAAATATGTACACTACTCTACTAAAAAATGAAAACAAACACATGGGCTCCAGAAGGAGCTTATTTATGTACAATCCTAGGCTAACTTATTTTTACAACGTGCTAGGTGAAAGAAAGCTTCCACCATAGCCACCCAAACTGTGTGGTAATATGATTTTTTTCTTCACTGCAAATGATCCACAAAAGGTAAAGGAAGTATGAAAACATAAAGAAAACATGTCTTGCAACACTGACAATACCCCCAAATGATGATAAGATGAATAATTTTGCAAGCTCCAATGCTTTTGGAAAACACATCTCCATATATAACCCCACAAGGTCACAAAATTTATAATCAGGAAATCTCAACTGGTAAGCAATTACCTCCTGTCCTTCATTGTTTCTCACCCATCATTTGATGTTCTTAGAGTGTACAGGTGGGTGGAGAAATGATGCAGGTTGGCTAATCACAGGTGATATCTGCTCATTTACAGGCTCTAGACAGGAGATAAACTGCACATTTATCTCTTCCATTTCTCCTTCATAAGAAGGTTTCCCAAAACATTTGTTTCAAGGACCAGAACATCCTCTGCATTTCCTTCATAAGAGCATCAAGAAAAATCTGCCTTCAATTCTGAAAAACTAGGAAAAAACATAGAGGAATCTTCCCCAGCTTTGGTCACTAGCTTATCATCTATCTCAACTTCGTAGTCAGGAGAAATATATATTGTAGAATACACCTGATCTTCGACATTGGAATATTCATAAGAGACATGTTGATATTCATGAACACTTAAAACAACAGATACATCTGATATGATGCCAAACATTTCTATGTTATTTCTATCATAATGAATATCATTCAACACCTCATGATCTTCATGGAAAATGCTTTCTTTCACAATAAATGCTTCATCACAAATCTAGTCTTTGTGACAGGTTGAATATTTATAAAGCAATGAAAACTCATCACAACATTTTTCATAAAGATACTCAGCTAAGAAAAAATCTTTACAAAACGAATTGAAAGCTACATGAAAACCTGTCAAAGAGATGATGCTTGCAATGGGAAGAGATCGACACCAATCATGAGCAATCCCCTGTAATGAATACTTGAAAAGCTTAATATGAACATCTTCATGCACGATATGAAGATGATGAATAAATTCATGAAAGTCCAGCAAATGCTCAGCTGGTACTTCCCACTCTTTTCCTCGAAATTTAGGAAGGCTTCCTTCCCATTCATCTCTATCAGGCAGTGGATTAGGGAAACCAACTATTTTAAAAAATTCTTAGAAGGAAAACCTTTGACCTAAAATATTTTCCATTTCAAAACAATGGAGTCGCCATGGTGAAAGATGAGCCGTCAGAATAATGTGTCCAACATTAGTTCACCATCTAAAACTGGATCTCTGAAATATCATTCTTCCCAGGGAGCTTTTCAATCTGGGACAACAACTAAAAGCCTTCACGAGAAAGATTTCATTTCTTGGTAATCTTCTTTGGGTCAGCTTCAGGTGTTGCTAGAGGTAGTTGTGGATTAGACCTCGTGTGTCTGCCTCTGGGAGCCACAACTGAAACAATGGAGTCACGAGGTGCAAGTTGCAATCTTCAAGTCACTGATATCTGATGCACCTTCAGAATCAGAATTTCTTTGTCTTTCTATCCCAGGGAAATGTCTTCAATTCGTTCCCCGACAATGGCACCATGAATGTTAGCACCGAGAGTCACCCTCATATTGCAAGAGGATAATCCCAATACCCATTAGAAAGTTTGTGGATTAAAAGGGTGTGAGTGGGTGAGTCAGTGAGACTTTAAAGAAAGGAAAGAGAACGAAGATCTTTTTATATCAATGATAGGTCATCGGGATATGGAGTCATAAACAATCTGCTTAATGAAGGCGTTTAATCTCCCTATCAGACAAAATGATTTAAGTGGTGATGGGAAAGAGAAAGATAGAAAGTGTCTGAATGATAAACCATAAAAAATGGGCAAGATGACCACAAATCCTCCACCGCCTCAGGAATCCAGAAATCAAAGGGTTTGCAACGATCCAGACAAGAAGAAAAACAAATAACTTCTGTTGAACCATGAAATATGATCATGATGGCAACATATCCTCCATCGCCTCAGGGATCCATAAATCAGAGAGATTACATCCAGACAAGAAAGAGAAACATAAAATGTTTGTTGAACCATGAAAGATGGGAATGATGACAACAGATCCTCCATCATCTCAGGAATCCATAAATCAAAGAGATTACACCCAGACAATAAAGAGAAATAGAAACGTCTGTTGAAACATGAAAGATGGGCATGATGGAAACAGATCCTCCATCGCCTGAGGGATCCATAAATCATAGAGATTTCATCCATACAAGAATGAAAATAGGATATGAAAACTAATAATACAGTCTGATATAACAACTTAAAGGAATCTTCAATTAACATAACAATTTACAATCCAAGCCCTCAGGCTTACAACAAAAATACAGTCATAACAACTCTCAAAGATTTCCCTGGTCTGGGAAAAAATCTCCCCACCTCTAAAATATAAACTGCTCTATTTTATATCGGCTCAATTGACCTCTTCCAGGAGTGTGATCTAGCCATTTCATTCATAGCTTTGCGTCCGGGCAGTCTTCTGTCAAACTGTGCATGTATCCTCCTATCAGATGCAAATTCAGCTCGACATGGGCCTGTAGGAAAACTTCGTCCACCGCGGTACCTTGGGATGACAACTCTATTTTCCACGGTCGACTTCCCCATACTTTCTAGTTACTGAGTGAATCGAGGTTTCAACCACCAGTCCTTTATTTTATTAACTGAACCCTCTAGATCGAGACAAGGCTTAGTGCCTAGGGGGCGGCCATGTGCTTCTCTCAGATTGGATGCTATATGAGCATGTGATTGTGGGGCCATCAAAAGCGGTTTTAACTCACACCTCTTTTGGTCCCGCAATCCACTATCTTTTGCCATGTATCCATTTCTCAATACCATGGTTTCGATTGCGGCCTGCCCTCAAAATTTTAAAGCTCAAGCACCTTCTGACCCTGCAATGGAGCATGACCACTAATATTGCAATCTGGGATGGGGCCCTTTGATCAACGGCTCAACTCTAGTTCTTTTAGATCGACGGATTGGATCTACTTCTTCTCAAATCGACGGATCGGATCTACTTCTTCTCAAATCTATGGCTGTGATTTGCTTTGTGATTCGGGCTTTGGAGTTTTCAATTCTCCAACTTCATTTTCCTCTAAGAAAATCCTCTGGAGCTAAGGATCTGACGATGCGTGGCTTCCATAGATCAATGGCCAAGATCCTTTCGGGTCTCCGAACTTCGGAGAAATCAAATCTCAAACCTCCTCTGCCTTCAGTGCTTTTACCCAGAGTTGGCGATCTAATGACGCATGGCTTCTATAGATCAGCGACCGATATCCTTTCAGGTCTCCAGACTTCAGAGAAATCAAATCTCAAATCTCCTCTGCCTTCAGTGCTTTTACCCAGAGCTATGGATCTAGTGACACGTAGCCTCCTGAGATTGACAGTCGAGATGCTCTCAAGAAAATCCTTCGAAGGGATGGATCAGATGACACGTGGCCTCCCACAGATCGACGGTCCAGATTCACTTCAGTCTTTCAACACTTCTGGCTTCAGGATTTTCAAATGTGAAACATGAAAAATATTCTGGAGGAAAATCATCGAAGTGACATGGTGGCTTGACGTCATACGATGCCACAACTACTGATGTGTCATGAAAAAAAGGGTGACATGTGTCACAACCAAATGACCTGGAATGAGTGCCACGTGTCATGATTGGTGAGTGTGCCACGTGCTTAGACACTTCGGGCTTCGACTCTTTGGCACTTCGGAACTTTATCCATTCGTCGCTTTAGGACTTCGAAACTTCGGCTATTTGGCTATTCGACACTTCATCCCCTTGGTACTTCGATACTTCAACACTTCAGCGGCTTCGACACTTCGACGCTTCGACACTTCGACGCTTCGACACTTTTCAATGCTTAACTCCCACAATTCTTCAGAGCGTCAACTTCCGAAGTGAGGGATCTGCTTCCACATGTCCCCTTGGCTTGGATGGCTCGGATTAATTCAAGAGTTTGGGCTTCAAATCTTTGGGAACTTTGTGCACTTCTCATTTTAAATCTCCCGAAGCCCATTTCCACGAACCCTCGGATTGGTTGTCGCCTATCCCCCTCAAGATCTACAGCTTATCATCATTTTGGGTTATGAGGATTTCATAATTTTTCTCTGGCGCTATACTTCACACAATTTTGGAGTTCTGAATGCCCGTGAGCCGCTGATCTGAACTACTCCTGGAATCTCTACCGCTGAAAGATTAAACCCACCTGTTGCTTGTGTTTCAAGCCCGAAATAGACTGCTTTGAGTGTTGCGCTTCGATGCTTCCTGTGAAGACCACGAACTCAGACGAACTGTTGTCCTTGAAAACTATATGTGATAACAGTACCAATCGTCTCACTATCCTATATGTACAATTAAAAAGGGATCTGGATCAGGGACATTACAATCCCCTCCCCCTTATTTATGCATTGTCCTCAGTGCATCTTATACACATGTACATACAAAATTTTCAATCATCATAAAAACATATGAGGATACTATGTTCGCATAGCATCCTCGTGCTCCCAGGTTGCATCCTCGGGAACATACCAGGTCCATTGGACCTTTACCAGCTCCATGGCTCTATTTTGAAGTTGCTTGATTTTATGGTCTAATATGAAAACTAGTTGCTCTTGGAATCCTCCTTCTGGCTACACTTGAATCACTTTCCAATCAATGACATGATTAGCATCAGGTACATACTTCTTAAGTGATGGCACATGGAAAAAATTATGAATACACAAGGACATAGGAAATACAAGGATATAAGTGACATGACCAATCATTTCAAGGATTTCAAATGGCCCACAATAGTGCATTGGTAACTTATAACACTTTCCCAACTTTAGGGAACTACGCCTGGCCTTCACTTTCAGAAACACGTGATCACACACTCCAAAATATTTGTGGGTTTTTCCTTTATCTACGCAAATTTTCTTCCTATCTTGGGGAAATTTTAAATTATGCTTTATCTTTACCATTTTCTCCTCCATTTCCCAGAGTATATGTGGACCAACTACTACGTGGTCTATTGGGTTGTCCCAAATCATAGGTATGTTGCACTTTCTTCCATAAAGTGATTCTAATGGGCTCATCTTTAAAGATGTATGATACCCATTGTTGTAAGAAAACTCTACCAAATGAAGGTAGTCTTCCCATTTTGATGGCTTATCCATCACATATATCCTCAACATATCTTCAATCAACCAATTTATTCTCTCAGCCTGACCATTTGTCTCAGGGTGACATGTTGTGCTGAAATTCAGATTTGTTCCAAATCCTTTAAATAGCCCTTTCCAAAATTTTGAGGTGAAATTGGAATCTCTGCCAGACACAATTGTCTTAGGAACACCATGGAACTTGGGAACTCCACACATGTATATCTCGGCAATGTTGATTTTCTTATGTGTTGACTTCACGAGGATAAAATGGGAAGCTTTAGTAAGCTTTTCCACCACCACCATAATAGAATCATGTTGCTTAGCATTCCTAGGAAACTTAGTTATGAAGTCCATGGTTACAACTTCCCACTTCCATTTAGGAATGGGAAATTCCTGCAACAAACTCGCTGGATGTCTGTGCCCATCTTTGACCTTATGATATTTGAAACATCTCACAATGAAATACGCAACTTCCTTTTTCTTAACTGGCCAAAAGTATTGCTTCTTAAATGCGACAATGGTCTTCTTGTAACTTGGATGTCCAAAATAAGGAACCTTATGCATCTCTAACAAAATTGAGTTCTTCAACTCTTGATCATTCAACACATAGAATCTACGTCTATACATGAGGATCCAATCCTCTCTTAACTCATAGCCTTCCAACTTTGGTTGTGACATACCTTGTCGTAAAGTCGTGTTTATATCCATATAGCACAGATCTGATTTGGAAACTTCCAAAATCCTGTCATACAAATATGTATGGTACATGTTAATGGTTCTAGAATGCATCTCATGCATCCTCCTGCTAAGTGTGTCAACCGCCTTGTTCTCTTTTCCTATGATATGATTTATGTCGAAGTCATACCCACTGAGGAATTATAACCACCTGCTTTGTCTAACATTCAAACTTGGTTGTCCAAAAAAATACTTCAAAACACAATGGTCTATTATCAACTCAAATATTTTACCCATGAGATAATGTTGCCACATCTTCAAAGCATGCACTATGGATGCCAATTCCAATTCATGCATAGCATAGAGTCTTTCATTCTCTTTCAATTTCCTTGACTCATAGCATACCACATGTCCATTCTAACTTAGGACTCCACCGAGTCCTTCCTTGCATGCATATGTGCACACAACGAAGTCTACATATAGATCCTCAATTCTCAACATTGGCACACTTGTTAACAAGTTCTTTAAGTGTTGAAAACTCCTTGTGCAATCTAGAGTCCATTCAAATCGCTCACCTTTCTTCTGCGGGGATGTGATTGGATGTGAAATCTATGAAAATCCTTCAATAAACCTTATGTAGTACCCTATTAGTCCCATAAAGGATCTCACTTCTGCGACATTTCTTGGTGTTGGCTATTTTTCAATGGCTTTTATCTTCGTTGAGTCCACAACTATTCCTTTCTAATATGACCCAAATAGTGAATCCGTCATTAATAAAATGAAACATTGATCATATTTGCATAAATTTGATGCTCCCTCAAAACCTGCAACACCATCCTCAAGTGTTGTTCGTTCTCTTCCTCAAAATTTGAGTAAATAAGAATGTCACCCAAAAACACAATGAAAAACTTATCTAAGTAACTTGTGAAAATCCATTCATTAAACACATGAAGACAACTAGCACATTCATCAACCCAAATGGCACCACTGTAAACTCGTAATGACCATACCTTGTTTCGAAAGAAGTCTTACTAATGTCTTCTTCTTTTATTCTCACTTGATGATAACTATATCTGAGATTTATCTTAGAAAATATCCATGTGCCTCTTAGTTGATCAAACATGGCATCTATCCTTGGCAAAGGATACTTTTTCTTCACTGTTACTTTGTTCAGCTGCCTGAAGTTGATACAAAGTCTCATAGTACCATCCTTATTCTTTACGAACAAAACTGGCACACCACAAGGCGACACACTCGAGCATATATACCCCTTCTTAAGAGGCTCTTCAAGTTTCACCTACAACTCCTTCAGTTCTAGCATAATCATCCTGTAAGGAGTCTTGGATACAATTGTTGCTTCTAGCATCAAATTAATAGAGAATTCAATATCTCTTTTCGAAGGCAATCCCAATATCTCTTTAAAGACATTCTCAAATTCTTTCAGCACTACACAATCTTCCACACTTGTCACATTATCCTTAGGTTCCCCTTCTGTGTGTGCTGCGAATATTTTACACCCCTTCCTATAGCTTTTATTCAACTGTGAAGCTAAAACTTCTCGGATAGTCACAACTCTTGGAATTCCTTGAACTGGCCTCAAATTTCCTTTTTCATCCAAGCAAGTAATTTGCTTATTGTAACAATCCAAGATAGCATGGTTCTCATCCAACCAATCCATACCAATGAGTCAATCATACGAGCCCAAAGGTATAATATTCAAATTAGCCTTTGTGCGTGGTCCATTCATCTCCAGTGTGTTAAATTTGGCAGCATCGACAGTCATTCTCCAATGAGAGGCCATATGGGCCACCCTGAGGCTAGCTAGGGAGATTTGGAGAATCAACCAGTCTTGTGAGGTATTGAAAAAA
>JZKD02S0114717.1:150673-170392 GCA_000966675.3 Picea glauca | reverse complement strand
CGATGCCCACCATGCAGTTCAAAGGTGAAGAAGATAGTGACTTCATCAAAGAACACAGAGGAGGATAAGAGCTCCTCAAGAAATATTTGGTTGACCCAATAGATAATACCAATGTTTCTAATATTGAGGTAAGTTCCTTAAAGTATCCCTACAAGGAATTTTCCTGGTTGTTTGCTTGCATGATTGGTTTGGAATCCACGGCATTTGTGCCAAGAAATATCCTTTTTATCCTTCATTTTTTCATGCATGAAGATTCCCTCATTGATTTCCAAGTTGCGTTATTTCCAATAAACTCTCATTTCAATTAGGTGGTCTGAAGAAGACCCAAAAATTGTACATGACATCTTATCTTATTTTCTCCATAACCTACTGCCATTTTTTTGAGGTCTTACCAAGGGAAAGAAGTGTTGAATTCAAGGTGGAGTTATTTTTTTCTTGGTATCCATCCTTATGGAGGCACAAGGATCAATATCATTTCTACCCTATCCATAACAATTTTATCTCATAATTTAAAAAATTAATCTTCAACCCTAACACATCAAGACTTTCACTTGAGGCTTCCACCTTTCTCTCATAAAAATGAGTTTTTGAAACTACAGAGGATTTCAACATCATAAGGCTATTTGGATTTGAGGAGAAGCCCGTTCTCCTCCCTTTCTATGTATCATACAAACACTTTGTTATAGAAGTTTGTAGGCAATACAAGTCCTCGACTAATTTATTTAATGAGAAAAGAAAAAAGAATTTCATCCCATCTCCTTGGAAATTAGGAGAATTTGTTGTAAAGCACATCTGCCAATTGGATGAACTTGCAGGTCAATTTGACCAACTCATCTTGAACGAATTTGAATGTGTTGAGGGTTTTGACCGTAATGATTTATTTAGTGCACATATATCCCTAGTGGGATATTCTTATTATGTTACTAATATCAGACGATTTAAAGAAGGAGGAGGGGATAATTTAAATCTTCCTGAGACATCAGTAAATCAAGATCTTAATGATATGGAAGAATTAGTCAGCACTAACGAGTACTATCAACAACAAGGAAGAGAAGTAACAAACAAAAAACCCAATTCCCCTACTATGTCTAAAAGAAGTACCCTATAAAGAAAAAAACCAAGGATCAATGGTTTAAAAATAAGAAAACACCTATCGAAAACTCATATGATGGCGGTGACAAGGACCCAACAAAGAAAAATCTTGAAAAATCCTATGTTGTACATACCTCTTCTAAAAGAAAAAGAAAGACCCATAAAATGGGACTAGAAATACCTGAAATTCAATAAATTCCACGGGCAATGGACATAGATGAGATTATCGAGGAACCCAAATGGTATGAACAACGACTACTAGAAACCAAAGAAATTTTCAAAGCTCTGGTCACTCAAGAACCTGAAATATTTGAAGAGGAGTCTGTAACACTTCACCACATGGCCTGCAATAGAAATTCTAAAAAAAATTAATTGAAAAAATAAACATGAAAAAACAGAAAATGTCTAAGAAATGGAAATCAGAAATTGATTTCCATAGGGTTGCACCTTCAAAGATTGTACAGTTTCATGAAGCAACTGGAGAAGCATTGAAGGAATCTGTTTGTAACACAGAAAAGGAAAAATTAAAGGAATTAGAGGTAGCTCTGATTCCAAGACCATTATTTGTTGAGCCATTGAACACAATTCAACCAACACTCACCTTAGAGGATATTCTAGAAATAAAAAACAAGTGGAAAGGTTCATCTAGTTTGTTGTTAGCAGTAATAAAGTATGTTGGAGATGGAACACAAAAAAGAATAGATTTAATCCAAAAAATCTGGGAGCTTGCACAAAGTTCTATCAGCTTTTCAACAAGGATTATGCACTTCAAGAAATATCTCCAAAAAGATCTAGAAAACAATGAAGGTTTTTACAAGGAGTTTGTGGGAACATTCTTGGCCAAAGTTTCAAGTTTAAGTGATTCCCATATAAGAGAACATAACATTCTATCTACTACCAGAGTGAAAAAAAAAATAGTGTCTGCTGGTTGAAAACAACCAAAAGTTTAAGAGAAATGATAAGTGAATTGGATGTTGTAAAACGTAAAAGAGGTGATTTTTTCATAAATCTTGTTGATCTAATGAAGGAAATCAATGTACCAAAGTTATTAATGGACACAACACTTTTATCTAAAGAGAATTTATTAGAACAACATGATGTATTAAAATTTTCATGGGTGAGTGAGCTCATTGACTCAATAGAATTCTCTGAAGATGAAATTGAAAGGTGGTTGGTCAGATATATCAACAGAAATGATGAAGTAGTTGACACGTTGTATCAAATAGGTATTTACCTAAGAGAAATGGAGAATGAGTTGTTTTAAATAAATACCAAACATGAGATCATGATGGCCCGAATGAGGGAATACATAGAAGAGTGGCTAAGAAAAACCCTAATAAATATCATCGGGCCAGATCAACAGGAAATTATTGCAATAGGTATGCCACCTCCAGCAAAAAAACCATCTACAAAAGAGGCATAAACAAGAAAGTAACAAGTTCAGAAGAATTTCCATCACAGTGCATTAAGTAGTAACCCTATTCTCATCTTCATTATTATTTCTTCTACGGTCATTTGTCATATTGTCTTCCATTTCCTAGTAATTTGTGAAACCTAAGGTTGATCCTTGACAATTTTTATTTTTCCT
This sequence comes from Picea glauca, assembly GCA_000966675.3. Taxonomy (NCBI): domain Eukaryota; kingdom Viridiplantae; phylum Streptophyta; class Pinopsida; order Pinales; family Pinaceae; genus Picea; species Picea glauca. The sequence goes on along the minus strand of JZKD02S0114717.1, from coordinate 167,712 downwards.
GCTAGGTATTTTCATTTCATGGTCCATGAGATCCTCATCCCAATCCTATTTGAAGGACACACACAATATTTTATTTGTATTCCGATACCATGCTCTTTTATTTAAAGACATATATTATATTTTTTGAGGTTCCCAGAGAACTAATTTGGGACATAACTTTATTTTTGTCTCAATACTTTGATTTCAAGCCTGAGATTTCAAATGTATGTCTATCAGAATATTATTTGTGTTTAGTGAAATGATCATTTAAATTTCTCTACTATATGCGGTCCATACTTTCTTTTCCCTTTCCTTGAATTCTGTATTCTATTTTGATGAATGTTAGGATGGAAATATTGTCTTATTTTACTGCACACTCTTTTGGTTTATAAATCATGTAACATATTGTAAATATTCACTTTCTATAAGATACCTGGTCCTTTCTCAGATACTCTTTGCATGTGAATATTTATTTCAAAATAAGCTCGGTCCTTCTCAGTCATTTTATTTTGTTCTTGTATGTTACTTAAAAAAAAAGGAGGAGTACCACCTCTTTAAAAACACAAGGGGATTATATCCTCATGAGGTTGACTTAAAGACTGTAAAAAAAAAAAATAGATCAACAATCATCCAGTTGGAAAAAGAGTTGATCTCTCTTGATCCTCATTCATTTAATAGAATAGAGAACTATCTAGCACATGTAAAGGAACTCCAGTTGAAATTGGGCGAATGTGGAAATATTTATCAGAAGAAAGATGGACAACCCATCAATTTTGTCCTAATGAATTTGAGAACACCATTCGACGTGTTCATTTCGAATTTCCATGCCAATTGGAAAACATGCAATGAATACGGTAAGGAATACACCTTTTAAAGCTTTTGTGGTATTTTGATTATTGATCAGCACAAATTTCTTGAAGAAGGTAATTATTTTGGTAAACATAAAGCTCACTTGCTCAAGGGAAAGAGAAAGTCAAATCACAGGGAAAGAGAAAGGTTTGATACCCCTACACAGAGACCTAGATGCCAAGACTAGAAACCTAAAGGGAAAAAATATGCACCCCATCAAATTCGAAAGAAGAAGACATACCAGTATTGTGGAAAGACTCGACATATGGAGAAGTTCTGCTACAAGAAGAGAGATGATTTAGAGGATAAGGTTAAACGCCTTGAAGGAGATGTGTTCATTAATCGTCGACCTACTGATAATTTCACCTTCCAAGTTAGAAATTATCACACCTTGTTGTCTCATTATGTGAAGAACAAATGGGCATTCCAATCTAGGTGCACTCATCATATAGCTAAGGATGCTTCCTTGTTCACATCCTTCAATAAAGCTGAGGAAAGGAATATTTATGTTATAGATGATTTTTATCTCGATATTACTGGTCAAGGTGATGTTTTTGGTCAACATGGGAGAATTTTCGACATTTATCATGTGCCAAACCTTAGTGCCAACCTGTTTTCTGTTGCTCAGTTAACATGAACAGGTAAGATTGTAGAATTTTGGCCAGATCAATTCTTTGTTCAAGATTTAAAGAAGTGTCAGTCAATTGTCATTGGAGGGTTTCTCAACCTGAAGGCCAATCTGTATAAATTATGTGACATGAATCAACCTAAAATCTAACCAAATACTCTTGTTGTCCGCACTGATGAGAAAATTCGAACTTGGCATGAACGACTCGGACACCTGAATTTGTGAAGTCTGGATTTGATGGAAACTCAGAACATGGTTGTTGGTCTACCTAAAGTGTTTCCCGCTGAAGGAGTTTGTAAAGTTTGTGTGTTTGGTAAGCGTTATCAAGCACCATTTGACTCTGGAAAATTGTGGTGATCATAGAACCTCTTGAAGTTGGTTCACATTGATGTTTGTTGCATCAATTTACCTTCCTTCGCAGGTGCAAGGTATATATTGACTTTCATTGATGATCTCTCTTGTTTCACTTGGGTCTATTTTATAAAGAATAAGAATATTATATTTTAAACGTTCAAAGAATTTAGATGCTTTGCTGAAAATAAATGTGTCTGACCCATCAAGTAATTGAAATCGGACAATGGTGGTGAGTATGTCAATCAACCTTTTGAAGAATACCTGATTCGATCTAGCTTTGACTAGAAACGTTCAGTTCATTACACACCTCAAAATAATGGCATCGCACAACGCAAGAATCAAATGTTATTCGAAAAGTTTAGATGTCTTTTGCAGGCCAAAGATTTGCCTCCTCGCTTCTAGGATGAAGCGACATATTGTGCAAAATATATGTTCAATTGAATCTCGACTCAAGTTGTTCTTTTTGTAACTCCATTCAAATGATGGTGTTGAAAGAAGCCTTTAGTCGGCCAAATCTGTGTGTTTGAATGTGTTTCATGGGCTCATATTTTAAATGATTGAAGAAAGAAGTTGGATGCAAAGAGTCATGCTTGCATCATGATGGGATACTCGAAAGATTCAAAATCTTATTGACTATTTGATCATTTCAAATGGAAAATCATTATCAAACAAAAGTTATGGTTTGATGAGAAGTCATATGGAATCAAGTTGTTGAATACCTCTTTTGTATTGTTGCAGGATGATCACTTTGATGTCATTCTCGACTCTAGTTTTGTTGTTCCATTTTTTAGTCCTTCGAATGGACAGTCAAACTTTGTTCCTGTTTCGACTAGACCGTTGACCTATGAGTTGCTTTGTCCATCAATATCTGTTTCAACTGGTCTTTCATCTCCATCAAATAGAATTGTTTTGACTTCTGATCGACTTGTTGTAGTAAACAACAATTCACTTATTTATTGTCTACCCAGATGGAATACCAAGAAAATTGAAGCTATTGGAGATGATGTTGGTGATATTTCCTCTGAACGACAAACTTGAAGTCAAAAGCGCCATGCCAACGTTGCATTTTTTACTCATGTACTTGAAACTTATGATCCTATTGCATACTTGGATGCTCAAGGAAGAACTAAATGGGAACATGCTATGCAGATAGAAATTGATTCTTTGTCAAAGAATCAGAGTTGGAGCTTAGTTCCCCAACCGCTAGGAAAGAATGTTGTGAAGTTCCAATGGGTCTATAAGACCAAATTTACCTCTGAAGGTATTGTTGAGCGACATAAAGAATGACTAGTTGCAAAAGGATTTTCTCAACAAGAAGGTATCGATTACACTGATACCTTTACCCATGTTTCAAAGATGAACTCTATTCTACTGATTATTTCCCTTGCTACTCATTTTGGATGGAAAATCCATCAGATGGATGTGAAGAGTGCTTTACTTCATGGAGACCTGTCTGAATAAAGTTTCATGGAACAACCATATGGTTTTGTGATAGATTCTAATTTGGTTTGTCGACTCAAGAAGTCTCTTTATGGTTTGAAGAAAGCTCATTGATCTTGGTATGCTAAGATCAAAAATTTATTTATTAGACTTGGTTTCAAATGTTGTGAATCTGATCACAACTTATATGTACTACATATAAATCGAGACACTTTGATTGTTTTTGTATATGTTGATGGCCTTATCATTACTGGCAATAATATTGATATCATTCTTATATTGAATAAACAACTTGTTGAATCGTTTGACACGAAATATCTTGGTACTTTGCATTATTTTTTGGGTATTCAAGTATTACCACTATGTGATGGTTTTTTCATTTCTCAATCAAAATATGTAATGAATATATTTACATGTTTTAATATGGCCAATTGTAAGCCTTGTGATACTCGCTTTCAATCTGGATTAAATCTCACCAAAAAATTTCAAACTCTTAAAGTCGATGCTACACTTTATCAACAAATAATTGGTAGTCTTATTTATCTTACTCATAGTCAAACTGATATTTCATTTGTTGTTAGTGTGGTTTCTCATTTTATACAGGACCCCAGAGAAAACCACTAGAAATAAATAAAACAAATTTTCCACTATCTAAAGGGTGTCGCTCATTTTGGTATCAAATATTATCGAAGTTCATATTTGTTGGTACTTCACCGACTCTGACTGGGCTAGTGACAATGATGATCAGAATTCCACATCTAGTTATGTGTTTTGCTTAAGCACTAGATCGTTGGTGTGTTCATGCAAGAAACAAAAGTTAGTCTCCTTTTCGACTACATAATAAGAATATCATGGCGTCATTCAGGCAAGGTACTGAAGCAATCTGAATCCACCAAGTTCTGGGTGAACTTGGCTTTCCTATTTAGACCTCAACTACAATATAATGTGATAATCAAAGTTCCATATAGGTTGTTAACAATCCTTTTTCCCACATTAAGATGAATCATGTTGAACTCCATGCTCACTATTTGAGAGAGTTAGTTCATGAGCATGTTGTCTCTCTTGAATATTGCAAAACAAATGATCAGGTTGTTGATATCTTGGGATTAATGAAGCTGAAATTATGGGGGGGTGTCATGATGACACAATTTCACCTCACGAATATCCAGAGACGTGTGTTTATGGGGTGGTGTTGGAACATCATGTCATGATGGTTCATCACACTTCTCCTAGAATCAGTCGGTCGGGCGATTGACCTACATTTGAAAATAATTGGTAGGGTGATTGACCAAATCTCTACATTAGTCGATCGAGTAGTATACATATATGTCTGTCGGGTAGTCGAATGGAATTCAAAGATATTCGAGTGTTGGATTTACCAACCCATAAATAAAATATTATTTGGATTCATGGACATTCGGGTCAAGCATCCTTGTCGATCCAACTAGTCAGCATGGATTTGACAGAGTCAACTCTAACAACTGGCGGTTATATGTGGAAAAGATCCTCCCAATTTCATGGAAGTTGGTTAGATATTGGAGTTATAAATAGTGGACCACATGGGTCATTATATACATGGCAATATCAATATCCAATATGCATTATGATTTTCTGATCACAGTGCGTTGTGCTTAAGTGTTGTAACAATATATTTAGACACCACCTTTGTCTTCGAAATTTTATTCCATCTTCGATTATCTGCAGAATTGTATATGGTTTTACCTTCACCTAAATGAGTGATATGATATACTAATAGATTACAAGAAAGACTTGGAACACATAATACATCATTGAAATGGACATTATCTACCTAAATTGTTCCATACCCTACAACACTAAGAGATCTATCATCACTAACAAATAATTTTTTGGTGTTACATTCATTAAGAGCAAAAAAGATAGATTCATTATTATCCATATGATAAGATACTCCATAATCAATAATCCACTCATCATAAGAATAAGTAGGAGTTGCATTGAAGTAGGAACCAGAAGCATAAAGTTTCCCATGACCATGTTTCCCACAAAATTTTCACATTTAGACTTCACATGACCATGTTTCCCACAAAATTTTCAATGTCTATCGATCTTCTTACTTTTGGATTTTTCTCCTTTGCCACCATTAGGAGTAGAAGTTGGCTAAGAGGGTTTGGGGCCATTATTTTTCTTGTTGTTGTGGTGAAGATGTTACTTCTTGGTATTCTTGGATTTATCTTTCTGGTGGGCCACTAAGGCTTTGTTAGATGTACATGTAGTGCTAATCAATCCAAGTTGCACAAGATTATCTTTCTCTCGAATCAAAGTTTCACAAAAAGGCTTAAGGGAGGGTGCTTTATAAGAACTCCCTATAGATTCTCTAGTGGAATAAAAGGTAGACAAAGACAAAATATGCACTACCAAGCTTAGCAAGAATAACATATATGCATCGGTATTCCTTCAAATCTAGTTTACAGTCTATACATAAAAATCTAATTGTTTTTCACTTAGATAAATAATATTCAATGCAAGGAAAATAATTGGGACTTAAATTCATAACCGAATTTCTAACTGGTGGCCTTGAATGATATTTTGTTTACCAAACACAACTTGAATCTTTTCCCAAGCTTCATCGATGGCATTAATCCCTTGAAGGTGAAACCTTAAATCAAGAGAGATGGACATTCTTATTAGTCCATGTGCTTAACCATTCCTATTATCCCATTTGACTTTATTTTCATCATCAGTGAGTTCTTGTTCTTTTCCCAAGGTACTAGTAAGCAAAAAATCATTGGGAGAATCCATATTAAAATATGTAGAGAATATATATTTAAAGGCTGAAACTGATGGTCTACAGGAAAAGCTCTCGAAAAAAATAGGTTGTTTAAAAAAAATGGCATTGAACATGGACTTCAGATGTGAAAGTTATGCCCTTTTGAAAAAAGGCATAAACGATAACCAAAGAGCCACATGACAAGTAGAAATTGGTCTACGTGGTGATGCTCCTTATCTAAATTTTCCTATAATATGACTTTTAAATAAATTACTTATGAAGTGACCCACTTTTATATAATAAATGGGAATCACTTTTACAATGAAGTTACTTTGTAAATTAAAATTGCATGCAAAAAAAGAGTAACTAAAAAAACATAGTTACCAACTTAATGAGAACTATGACATCAAAACAAGAATTTTGGTCCAAAAAACCCATATTTTTGCATCAAAAATATCAAAATCAACCCTTGTTTCAAAAATAGGTGCTATTGTTGATGTTTGAACCTGTTAAGATTGAAACAACAACCTCACAAAGATATTAATCCCCCTGCATTTTTATAGAGGTGGTACTCCTCTTTGGCCTAAAGATATATCTTGAATATATTGGATTAGGAAGAATGATAGACAACAAACCCTAGATCTTTATTGCTTTGATTTATACATGAAATGGTTCTTGATAACCAAATCCAATCTTTATGTGCAACAAGTAGCTTCTTTACAATAAAAATATTTAAAGAATGATTCAACATCAAAATATATACATACTCAACATCATTTATACAACCCTCTAAATCGCATACAAGTAGAGGATACATCCATATCTTCTCACAAGAAAAAGGATGAAGTGGTTTTGATCATTTCAAAGAACTTTAAAAGAGTTATGCATGTAATACTAAAAATAATTTGATGGGAATACTTCAAAAATATCATCCTCAGATATCCCAAGATTTGAGAAATCATTAAWGTAAAACCCCAAAGTAGTWCTCTATGGATRTCTATTCATAAAAGATATTCAACAATACACAAAATATTTGCAAATAAATTGACTAGTGACTCAGAAACAAAGCTTGTCAAACAAGGACTAAATTCCCATTAATCCAATAGACAATCTTGGTTTACATATGAAAGTCATATATATGGTTGTAAATACTCCACTATCATATAGAAAAGTCTTGAAATATTACAAGAGAAACACTCAACAACTCAGCGTTATGTCTAGTTCAAAAATATGAACAAAAATCCTTGAGAAAATGGTGTAGAAGAAGAAGAATGGAAAAGATGGAGATCTCTATTTTTTTTATTAGAAGCTTGGATTGATTTTTATGGTTGGGCCCTTCTTTTTTAATTTTCTACTCTGATAATGCAATCTTCTCTAACCCTTTGATGAATCCCTTTCTTGCTTTTTAAAACTAGCTCTTCTAACGTATTGAGTAGTTAGGGATTTCTATTTCTTGGAATAACCACTTTAATTAATTCCTCAATAAAGTATCATTAATGAATTTGTATCATTTACATTCATGTCTTGAAGAGGGCCCCTTTTCATCTTTAATAAAAAAAAATTAATAAAGTTTTATTTTTATTTTTTTAATTTTAATTGGCTTCCCTTTAGAAAAGAGGATTGTATTTTAATTTTTTGGGCATGGTATTCAATTTTTCAGCCGTGAAAATCAATTTAGATGTAAAATTCATCATATCATGTTTCCAACAAGTCTTTCTAAGTGAAATTTGGAGTTATGGATATCAATATATTGGCTCGTGAAGTCAAGGTACCAAGCAGATTTATCAACACACCACAAAAATATTGTTGACTATTCTTTCAATTTATGAGATACACAAGGCCAATTTCATCCCTTAAAACCTATTCCATCATAATCCTCGTCGAATTTCCTTTCCAACGAGGTATACTTTTTCCAAATCCAACCCTTGGATCTCGAGATATAAGATCTGGAAAAGATTTTCTCAGCAGTCGTCCATTAATTTTCATGGGTCAATCCTGGCCCTTAATCTTAATCTATCCTTCTCCTTTAATATTTCAAATTTTCTTGGAAATTATATATCCCACATGCATGGGAATATTGGAGAGTTTCATGGTTATATTGAAAACTGTAACATGCACTTAATGAGAAAAAGAAGGAGACTATGGAGACTTTGAGCCTCGAACCTTAGGAAATTCATGAATTAATTAAAATTTCAATTGCCCACTCATCATCCACCAAGCACCTAGTTAGTAATGAGTCAACATACATGTCATCACCACGTGTAACTATGTGATAGGTTACCACGAGCTTCCACATTTCATAGAAAATTCTAAGTGTGGAATGATAAGAAAAAATCTAAGTGTGGAATGATAAGAAAAAATATAAGTGTGGAATGATAAGAAATGTGTTCCAAGAGAGGATCCAAGAAATGAACGATTCCAAAAATGGTTCCAAGAGTTGAACATGGTTCCAAGACACGGTTCCAAGAAATGGTGTGGTTCCATGAGAATGATCATGGTTCCAAGAAAAATTAGTTTTGCTACATATTGAGGAAGTGCTCTTTTGTTGGTTAGACCAAAACATGGATATCTTGAGCATACGAACTCAGATTTTGAATCTAAAAAATGTGTGACAATGCTAAGACTGTGGGCTATGCAATGAAATTATAATCATTCAAAATTTTCTTCTTCTATAATAATTTTTATTATTATTCCAGGAGTGGGAAAACAAAGGTGACCAACTTTTCAATCAATAGCTACCGGTAGCACCCTTTTTGGGGGGGTAGTTAAAATTGAGACTCGATTCAAATTGCAGCATTGACAACTGATACCATTGTAGAAAATTGATCCTCGAATCAAAAAGTGGTGCTACCAGTAAGACTAGTTTTATTTTTGGAGTTGAAATTACGAGTTAACTAAAACCGTAGCATCGACAATTGGTACCATAAAAAATGAAAATGTTAAAATTGACTCCTAAACTCGCAACTTGAAAAAATGTTTATTAATTTTTTTTTTCTAGTTTATGTTAAAAGCAGAAAAGAAAAGAAAAATTGTAAACAAGTTAAAAAAAAATAAAAAAAAAATAACACCTACATAACATAATTAACTAAATAACTAAATATACCCAATGGTTAAAAAAAATATATCCAAAAAAACGCATCGATGCTCCCCCAAAAAAATCACACCCGTGCTCCCCTAGTAACAAAACAAACTGCTAAGCCATCTCCACTGTACAAAAACCCTCACCTCCTGAGATTTTCATGGCGATGGATTATGCTAGGGGGGACCCGTTTCCCCCACTCTTCCCCCCCTCCCCCTGATATTGAATCCTTCAAAGTCTTGGTAGCAGTGGCCTCCAAGAATATCAAGGCTCCACAACAAAAATTTGTGAAAATATTGGAGGAGATCCCTAAGGTCCCAGTACATGTTCCTTCATCAACAAACCTAGCCTTGTGATTTGTAGAAAATGGATTGGTGGGTCAATTTATAGTAATTTGGCCATCTCCAAGGGTTATATCTAGTTAGTTCAATCAAAGTTAGAAATGACTTATTAAAGGAAAAGTCTCTTGTTTGTATTGTGGTAAGGGTTTCTTCATTTTCTTATTTAAACATAAGGAGGACATATCTATGATATTTAGAAATGTTCCATACTTCATGGGCCCTAGAGGAATGTATCTAAATAGCTGGACTCCATATTTTAGTCCAGAAAATGAAATCCCTTATGTTGTTACAGTATGGGTGCATCTACCTTTTCTTCGGTTTCATTATTGGTCAAATGAAACAATCATGAGTATTGGAAATACTCTGGGAAGATATATCGATTATGTTGAGCCACGAGACAAAATTCAATCTTGTGCAAGGATATGTGTGGAATTATATATAGAAAATGGCCTCCCTAAATCCATTTAGTTAACCTTGGATAATTGGACTCATATTCAACAAGTAGATTATGAGCAGCTCCCATTTAAGTGCAAGGCATGTCATGAGTATGGTCATTTTGCAAAGAATTGTCCTAAAGCTCAAGCATCCTAGAAACAACCAGGATATCAGGAACAATGGCAGACCCAAAAATGCAAGTGTGGTCCAGGCATGGCAGGACAATCCAATGCCCCCAAATCGCAACAAAAAATTGGGCCGTCATCCACCCTCCACACTACTACTGGTGGTGGAAGAGCACAAGAATCCAACAACAATAGATATGAGACTCTCTTGAACCCAGAGGACCCACTGAAGGAGACTTAGGAAAATCCAGTTGCAGAAACAATGAATGTGGGTCAAGAAAAAGAAGTGCCAAAAAACCCAAAAAAAATCCAGACGAGAGTTTCCCCTTGGAAGGAGATAGTTACCACTATGGGTTTGAGTTCTAGAATCTTGTCAGGAATGCAAGTCATTCTGGAGGAATAATCCCAGGGTGAAACATATGATGAATCAGGAAACGAAGCAGAAGCGCATCTTTCCATCAAGAGGCCGGGTAGAAAATTGGGTTGTAGGAAAAGAGAGGAAACAACTAACAAGGAGAAAGAGTTAGGCTTACAATCTACCATTGATACCTCTTTTAAGAAAGTGTTGAAAGGAAATCAGGACCCAAGTGGATCTGCGCCCCCTAAAGGGGGCAACAAAAAACTTAGGTAAATAATGAAAATAGTCTCCTGGAATTGTAGGGGATTAGGCAGTAAATCTAAATCAGTAAGGAAGTTAATAAAAATAGAAAAGCCCCAAATTCTCCTCCTCTGGGAGACAAAATTGAAAGACAGTGTTGTCCTACAAGAAAGTAAACTTATCTGGAAAAACAATTTGGGTTTGGTCGTGAATTCTCGTGGAGCATCAGGTGGTATGTGCACCCCATGGGATCCGAAACAGTTTCAGTTAGCATCCTCTTATGAAACATTGCATTGGCTCATGGTTCATATAAATCACTTAACTTCAGGTAAGCTTATAACAGTAGTAAATTTTTATTTTCCTAATAAATATCATGAAAAACAAGATTGTTGGCATTCCTTCGTAGCCTTTGAAGAGGTAGATAATTTGGAGAAGCTTATCATTGCGAGGGTTTTTAACACTACAATTAATCATTGGGAAAAATGGGGGGTTCCTCTGTGCGTGACCCAAGCAGAGAACATCTGGAAGATTTAATTTCCTCTCTAGATGTTCTAGATATTGAGCTTGCCAAAGGCATCTTCACATGGTCTAATCATTCATCGGGCCCAGGTCACATTGCATCTTTATTGGATCGTTTCCTTATAATAAATTATTTCCCCTCTAACCCTACCACACCAACCTCCTTCAGTCTCCTATGGGAAAGCCCAGATCATCATCCTATTTCTTTAATATTTTCAAATGACCGTAATTTGGGTCATGTTCCTTTTCTCTTTAATCCTTTGTGGATGGAGAATCCTACCTTTCAACCTTTGTTTATCTCGATCTAGAGTCAGTGGGTGGTTGGCTCTTAAGTTCATATTCGGTAAAATACATTAATTCTTCTTAAAAAGGATATAAAGGAATGGGTGAAAACGAACTTCAAATCCCCTCAGATAGAAATTCGTACTTCTCAAGAAAAATTAGGAAGAGTTATCACTCAATTAGAAAATGGATTGGTATCTGCCTCTCTACTCAGAGAAGAGGAACAATGTCACAAAGAGTTAATTTCAGCATTAAGGAAAGAAGAGGAGACATGGATATTAAAGTCCATATGCTTATGGCTACAGATGAGTGACAGAAACACTTCCTACTTTAATAAGCAGTGCAGGATCAGGACAGGGAAACATACAATGGAAGAAATACAGTTGGATGATTATACCATCATTTATTCATTTGAAGAAATTAAAAAGGTAGCCCATGATCATTTTGCAGGTCTTTACTCAGAATCGGGTCCTATGGATATTGAACTATGTGATCAAGCTATTTCCTTAATTCCCAGTTTGATCCAAGCAAGGGACAACGAGGAACTTTTAAAGCAGGTGACATAGAAAGAAATATTGGCAGCTCTGATGTAATTCAATTCTGATAAAGAGTTGAGGATGGATGGGTTCATTGCACATTTTTATAAGAAATGTTGGCACATTATCAAGTTTGACTTGATAAGAATGATACAATATGTTCAGAGATCACATAGAGTCGAGGGGGCCACAAAATCATCCTTCTTAGATTTAATTCCAAAGGAACGAAATGCATCAAATTTTTCAAGATTCAAGCCTATCTCGTTATGCAATGTATATTATAAGATCATAACCAAGATAATAGCATCAAGGTTGCAGAGCATTCTCCCCAAGATCATTTCCCAAACTCAAGGAGGATTTGTAGCAAAAAGAAAGATATGGGACAATACAGTCCTAGTTTAGGAGGAAATACATTCAAGTAAGTTATGAGGGGACTGGGGAATGGAAACAAAAATTGACATGGAAAATTCCTTCAAGGATGTAAGGCATAGATTTTTACTAGAAGTTCTAGAAAAGTTTGTATTTCATCCCTAGTTGATTAGCTAGATCGAAGCTTGTATCAGTCATCCCTGGATAAATCCTCTAGTTAATAGGCGATCAACAAGATTCGTTAAAGCTTCAAAAGGATTAAGGCAAGGTTTCCCTCTTTCCCCTCTCTTATATATACTAATGGTAGAGGCCCTAGGAAGAATATTAGAGAACGAACTAAGAGTAGGAAATATTCTGGGGATTAAAATAGCATCCAATGTCAAAAGAATAAACCACTCTCAATTTGCGGATGATATCATATTTCTCGGGGGAGCTTCTTCAGTTATAGCAAGGCGTTTCAAGCAATATCCTGGATCAATTCCTTCAGGTGTCAGGTGAGCTTGTAAATTATCATAAATGTTATTTGTATTCTTGGAATACTAATGCTCACTCTCTCGTTGTCATAGCTAGGATCCTCCAATTTCTACTAGTAACAAATTGGATATCCTTAAAATATCTAGGGATCCCTATTTGTACGAGCTCCCTCTTAGCAGTTGAGTGGATGATGACTAATTCATAAATTCAAGAGAAAATCATGAAGTGGGGGACACAGTGGTTAAATCCAATAGGCAACAGTTTCTGCATTGCCAATTTTTCAATATTCATCATTATTAGTGCCTTCAAGTGTCAAGAGAGAGATATCTCAACAACTGAGAAATTTTATATGGGAAGGCAAAAAATGTTCCAGAAAGATATTTCATTTAGTCAATTGGCAGGTGGTGTGAGCTCCAAATTCACATGGGGGACTGGGAATAAAGGATCCTTTGTAGGCTAATCTGGACATGGGTACAAAAATGCTATGGAGGATTTTAATAGGAGAATATGACTGGTGGAAAAAATCCTTGGTGCATAAATATCTCAAACATGACAGATATCGGGGAGTTGATCTCCTCATAAATCGCATCTCAGGCTCACCCATCTAGAAATTGTTACAAGCGTTCATTCCCCTAATCAAGATTAAACTTACATGGGTACCAGGAAATGGTAAGAGTATATGAATTTGGGAAGACAGTATACTCAACAAGAATCCTCTTCATCAGATGGAGGAATTGACTCAGATTAAGAATTGGCTTCAAACCAGAAACAAAGTCATCCTTTATGGTATCTTGTCTTGGAGTAGTATTGGGAGTTGAAGGGGTTGGGATCTTGGCCACATCCCGGGGGAGCTAAATACACAAGCTTATCAGTTCAGGTCTCACCTCTCTAGCTTGGCTCCAGTGCATATTGATGAATCAGATACAAGGATTTGGGGGGACATAGGGTACTCGGTAAGTCAAGGTTATGACACTCTCCTTTTGCAATCCACTATGCCTAGAAAATATTCCCTTTGGACCAATATTTGGAATCAAGACAATCTCCTAAAAAACAATTTTTTTGCATGGTTACTAGTACATGAAAAGATACTAACAAGTGAAAATCTTTATAAAAGAGGAATAGCAAGACCGTCAAGATGTGCTTTGTGCAAAGAAAATAGTGAAACAATTAAGCATTTTTTTTAGAATGTTTGATATCCCAAGAGATATGGCATAATTTATTCCAGGGTATTGCCTCATGGATTCAGTGGACTGATTCAATCTAGACCTTATTGGGGATATGGCATCGTTAATACAAAGGTTCCTTCAAGAATAAATCTATTTTCAGAAGACTATGGGTGGCATTGCCTAAGTTCACTTGTTGGAAAATATGGATAGCCTGAAATAAGAGCATGTTCAGGGAAGAAGAGATCCAAGTAGCTCGAGTATTAGCTCATATAAAATCACAAGCTTAAGAATACCTCAATTCTCGCATATTACACATAAGCACGCCCCAAAAATTGGATTGGTTGGAACAATGTTGGTTTGACCCTTTCAATATGAAATACCAAATCCATTTAGTTCCCTCATCAAAATCATGCTGCCAACTTCATATCTCCACATCAAAATTTCAAATTTGGATACTCTCTCAGCATTGTTATACTCTTTGTTTTGACGGAGCATCTAAAGGAAATCTCGGGGTGGTCAAAGCAGGAGGGGTTATTTACGATCTAAGAGGAAATATTGAAATAAGTTATGCATGGAATCTTACACATAAGCACCCCTCAAAAATTGGATTGGCTGGAACAATGTTGGTTTGACCCTTTCAATATGAAATACCAAATCAATTTAGTTCCCTCATCAAAATCATGCTAGCAGCTTCATATCTCCACATCAAATTTCAGATTTGGATACTCTCTCAACACTGTTATACTCTTTGTTTTGACGGAGAATCTAAAGGAAATCTAGGGGTGGCAGGAGCGGGAGAGGAAATATTGAAATAAGTTATGCATGGAATCTTGGACATGCTACAAATAATCAAGCAGAAAAATATGTGCTATACAAAGGGATCTAGATTCTAAGAGATATTCATGTCCAGGGGGCCATCGTAATTGGTGACTCAATGAACATTGTTCGTGGCTTGGTAAAAAGATCCTATCCTAAGGACACTCAACTTTGTCAAATATTAAAAAAAAAATCTGATTTTTGCTCTCAGATATCTCGAATCTCTCTTATTTTCATGTGTTAAGGGAGAATAAAAGCCTAGTTGATCAACAAGCTAATTTGGAAATAAATATATAAAAAATGAGAAATTAGGGTCAATGGGAATTTTCCCACCACCCATTTCCATGATTAATGTTCTCACAAGGAGAAAACATGCATGTTGATTGAGTGTCATGCACAAGAAGGAAGCAACATAAGAATATGGAGGCAACCCTCTTTAGCACTTGCCCAATGTCATATTGGTCTAATCCACTTATACATATAGTTCATCATGCAAGGAACATAGTTGGGATAAATCAGTTAAGTTTATTTTCGCGATCGAAAGATCCAGAACTACGTGTGTGGTTTAATGAAGTCATGAGGTCTCAAAGTATGGCCGAACAACCAGATCATGGAGGGGTAATCATGAATGGAAATGTCCTCGGGAGTGTAATCCTCTCTCCCTGGAATTCAAGTATCATTTGGGGCTTCTCCATTCGTTGTAAATGGACGATGTTGGTATTAGACATGCTTAACTCCCAATTCGACGAAGGGGGGCTTGCTTTCGAGATTAGATTGTTTGATTCTCTAGAATCGATGAAAGATAGGTTGAAACTCATAACTTGACATCTTTGGAAGCAATGGAAAGAACACTGTAACATCCAGGGAGAAAAGAGAATTTTAGATCTTAGTCCTAGGCAACTATTTGGGAAAAATGGTCAAGGAAGGAGGTTGGGCTTTGTTTTGTCACGACGCAGGTAGTGCTTGTTCTCTATCTAGTTTTGACATAAAGAAAAGGAGAGGAGATCCTTTGAAGACATAATCAACTCTTAAGCATAGGAAAAATTACACCCAGCTATGGAAAATGCCTCTTCGTTGAAGGTCAGCGAAATCTTAGGAAGAAGATGGAAAAGAACTTAAGCATGAACTCCTGCAACTTAGGATAGATCATCAGAGCTTATCCTTTTGAGTTACACTTATATTCGAAATTCTCTCTGAGCACATCTCTGCAATGCGTCAAGAGCACGATGAGACAAATACCATTAGAGGGCAGGTTGAAAATATACAAGTTCAGGCGACTCTAACAGTCCCTAGCCTCGAGTATCCTATATCATATGCTGCTTCAACTCCTTCAGTCCATTCACCAGAATTTGATTTGAATCAGCCAACAAAGGAAGAAGAAATGGACAGTCCAGCTCCACCTCCAACTCCACCTCCAGCTCCACCTCTACTAGTATTTAAATGTTTTTCAAATGCATTTATATTCTAGGAGTCTTCTATAAGGAGGCAACTTGTAAAGTTAGTTATGAAAAAGCAGAAATTGTAGTTAAGAATTAAGAAGGAAGTCTGGACAGTAAAACAGAGACAGGATTATAGTCCTTTTTTAAAATGTTTATGAACCTTTCAAACTCTGATGTAACTTTCTACGGGTTTTTTTTATGGCTGTTTTTGATAAATAAAATATCCACGTGTTGAAAAAACAATTTATCAACAAACAACTTTTTTTTAAATGTTTTTTTTTAAATACATGAAAAACTGCATTTTATAAAAATAAATAAAATACAAGTAAAAAAAAAACCAAAAAAATTAAAAATAATAATAAAAAAGAAAAGGAAAAAAATAAAAAAATAAAAAAAATAACTCATACAAAATAAAATAAAAAATAGTATTGAAAATAGAAAATAAAAACAAACTAAAAACCATTTTAAAAAATTTAAAATAAAAACGAAAATTAAAAATAAATAAATAAATGAATTAAAAAAATACAAAATTCAAAATAAAAATAAATTAAAGCAGATTTTTTGAAACGGTATCCTTAAAAATCGACATTGTTGCAAATAGAATCAAAGAAAAGGAAATAAGAATAAGAATAATAATAAAAACAAATATAGACAAAATCCCGAAAAAACACATTTAAAAAAAATAATTAATATTTTAATGAAAAATAAATAAATAAATCATATTTAAAAATGGATTTTTTTAATAAAATTTAATTAAAAAATTAAACCAAAATTAATATATATATTTAATTAAAAAAATAAAACAATTACATGAAAAAATTAAATTAAACAAATAAATTTATAAATAATTTTTAATTCATT
>JZKD02S0114717.1:138759-150663 GCA_000966675.3 Picea glauca | reverse complement strand
GGAAAATTTAGATAAGGAGCATCACCACGTAGACCAATTTCTACTTGTCATGTGGCTCTTTGGTTATCGTTTATGCCTTTTTTCAAAAGGGCAAAACTTTCACATCTGAAGTCCATGTTCAGTGCCATTTTTTTTAAACAACCTATTTTTTTGAGAGCTTTTCTTGTAGACCATCAATTTCAGCCTTTAAATATATATTCTCTACATATTTTAATATGGATTCTCCCAGTGATTTTTTGCTTACTAGTACCTTGGGAAAAGAACAAGAACCCATTGATGATGAAAATAAAGTCAAATGGGATAATAGGAATGGTTAAGCATGTGGACTAATAAGAATGTCCATCTCTCTTGATTTAAGGTTTCACCTTCAAGGGATTAATGCCCTCGATGAAGCTTGGGAAAATATTCAAGTTGTGTTTGGTAAACAAAATATCATTCAAGGCCACCAGTTAGAAATTTGGTTATGAATTTAAGTCCCAATTATTTTCCTTGCATCGAATATTATTTATCTAAGTGAAAAACAGTTAGATTTTTATGTATAGACTGTAAACTAGATTTGAAGGAATACCGATGCATATATGTTATTCTTGCTAAGTTTGGTAGTGCATATTTTGTCTTTGTCTACCTTTTATTCCACTAGAGAATCTATAGGGAGTTCTTATAAAGCACCCTCCCTTGAGCCTTTTTGTGAAACTTTGATTCGAGAGCAAGATAATCTTGTGCAACTTGGATTGATTAGCACTACATGTACATCTAACAAAGCTTTAGTGGCCCACCAGAAAGATAAATCCAAGAATACCAAGAAGTAACATCTTCACCACAACAACAAGGAAAATAATGGCCCCAAACCCTCTTAGCCAACTTCTACTCCTAATGGTGGCAATGGAGAAAAATCCAAAAGTAAGAAGATCGATAGACATTGAAAATTTTGTGGGAAACATGGTCATGTGAAGTCTAAATGTGAAAATTTTGTGGGAAACATGGTCATGGGAAATTTTCTGCTTTTGGTTCCTACTTCAATACAACTCCTACTTATTCTTATGATGAGTGGATTATTGATTATGGAGTATCTTATCATATATGGATAATGATGAATCTATCTTTTTTTCTCTTAATGAATGTAACACCAAAAAATTATTTGTTAGTGATGATAGATCTCTTAGTGTTGTAGGGTATGGAACAATTTAGGCAGATAATGGCCATTTCAATGATGTATTATGTGTTCCAAGTCTTTCTTGTAAACTATTAGTATATCATATCACTCATTTAGGTGAAGGTAAAACCATATACAATTCTGCAGATAATCGAAGATGGAATAAAATTTCGAAGACAAAGGTGGTGTCTAAATATATTGTTACAACACTTAAGCACAACACACTGTGATCAGAAAATCATAATGCATATTGGATATTGATATCGCCATGATTATAATGACCCATGTGGTCCACTATTTATAACTCCAATATCTAACCAACTTCCATGAAATTGGGAGGATCTTTTCCACATATAACCGCCAATGGTTAGAGTTGACTCCGTCAAATCCATGCTGTCTAGTTGGATCGACAAGGATGCTTGACCCGAATGTCCATGAATCCAAATAATATTTGATTGATGGGTTGGTAAATCCAACACTCAAATATATTTGAATTCCATTCGACTACCCGACAGACATATGTGTATACTACTCAATCGACTAATGTAGAGATTTGGTCAATTGCCCGACCGACTGATTCTAGGAGGAGTGTGATGAACCATCATGACATGATGTTCCAACACCACCCCATAAACACACATCTCTGGATATTTGTGAAATTGTGTCATCATGACACCCCCCCATAATTTCAGCTTCATTAATCCCAAGATATCAACAACCTGATCATTTGTTTTGCAATATTCAAGAGAGACAGCATGCTCATGAACTAACTTTCTCAAATAGTGAGCATGGAGTTCAACATGCTTCATCTTAATGTGGGAAAAAGGATTGTCAACAACCTATATTGCACTTTGATTATCACATTATATTGTAGTTGAGGTCTAAATAGGAAAGCCAAGTTCACCCAGAAGTTGGTGGATCCAGATTGCTTCAGTACCCTGCTTGAATGGTGCCATGATATTCTTATTATGTAGTCGAAAAGGAGACTAACTTTTTTTTCTTGCATGAACACACCAACGATCTAGTGTTTAAGCAAAACACATAACTAGATGTGGAATTCTGATCATCATTGTCACTAGCCCAGTCAGAGTCGGTGAAGTCAACCAATAAATATGAACTTCGATAATATTTGATGCCAAAATGAGCGACACCCTTTAGATAGTGGAAAATTTGTTTTATTTATTTCCAGTGGCTTTAATGAGTAAGATAAATAAGACTACCAACTATTTGTTGATAAAGTGTAGCATCAAATTTAAGAGTTTGAAAATTTTTGGTGAGATTTAATCCAGATTGAAAGCGAGTATCACAAGGCTTACAATTGGCCATATTAAAACATGTAAATATATTCATTACATATTTTGATTGAGAAATGAAAAAACCATCACATAGTGGTAATACTTGAATACCCAAAAAATAATGCAAAGTACCAAGATCTTTTGTGTCAAACAATTCAATAAGTTGTTTATTCAATATAAGAATGATATCAATATTATTGCCAGTAATGACAAGGCCATCAACATATACAAAAACAATCAAAGTGTCTCCATTTATATGGAGTACATATAAGTTGTGATCAGATTCACAACATTTGAAACCAAGTTGAATAAATAAATTGTCGATCTTAGCATACCAAGACCAATGAGCTTTCTTCAAACCATAAAGAGACTTCTTGAGTCGACAAACCAAATTAGAATCTATCACAAAACCAAATGATTGTTCCATAAAAATTTATTCAGACATGTCTCCATGAAGTAAAGCACTCTTCACATCCATCTGATGGATTTTCCATCCAAAATGAGTAGCAAGGGAAATAATTAGTAGAATATAGTTCATCTTTGAAACAGGGGTAAAGGTCTCAGTGTAGTCGATACCTTCTTGTTGAGAAAATCCTTTTGCAACTAGGCATTCTTTATGTCGCTCAACAATACCTTCAGAGGTAAATTTGGTCTTGTAGACCCATTGGAACTTCACAACATTCTTTCCTAGCAGTCGGGGAACTAAGCTCCAACTCTGATTCTTTGACAAAGAATCAATTTCTATCTGCATAGCATGTTCCCATTCAGTTTGTCCTTGAGCATCCAAGTATGCAATAGGATCATAAGTTTCAAGTACATGAGTAAAAAATGCAACGTTGGCATGGTGCTTTTGACTTCAAGTTTGTCGTCCGGAGGAAATATCACCAACATCATCTCCAATAGTTTCTATTTTCTTGGCAGTCCATCTGGGTAGACAATAAATAAGTGAATTGTTGTTTACTGCAACAAGTCAACCAGAAGTCAAAACAATTCTATTTGATGGAGATGACAGACTAGTTGAAACAAATATCGATGGACAAAGCAACTCATAGGTCAACGGTCTAGTCGAAACAGGAACAAAGTTCGACTGTCCATTCGAAGGACTAAAAAATGGAACAATAAAACTAGAGTCGAGAATGACATCAAAGTGATCATCCTGCAACAATACATAAGAGGTATTCAACAACTTGATTCCATATGACTTCTCATCAAACCATAACTTTTGTTTGATAATGATTTTACATTTGACATGATCAAATAGTCGATAAGATTTTGAATCTTTCAAGTATTCCATCATGATGCAAGCATGACTCTTTGCATCCAACTTCTTTCTGCAATCATTTAAAATATGAGCCCGTGAAACACATTCAAACACACAGAGTTGGCTGACTAAAGGCTTCTTTCAACACCATCATTTGAATGGAGTCACAAAAGGAACAACTTGAGTTGAGATTCGATTGAACATATATTTTGCACAATATACTGCTTCATCCTAGAAGCGAGGAGGCAAATCTTTGGCCTGCAAAATACATCTAAACTTTTCGACTAACATTTGATTCTTGTGTTATGTGATGCCATTATTTTGAGGTGTGTAATGAACTGAATGTTTCTAGTCAAAACCAGATCGAATCAGGTATTCTTCAAAAGGTTGATTTACATACTTACCACCATTGTCTGATTTCAATTACTTGATGGGCCAGACACATTTCTTTTCAGCAAAGCATCTAAATTCTTTGAATGTTTAAAATATAATATTCTTATTCTTCATAAAATAGACCCAAGTGAAACGAGAGAGATCATCAATGGAAATCAATATATACCTTGCACCTGCCAAGGAAGGCAAATTGATGCAACAAACATCAATGTGAACCAACTCCAAGAGGTTCTATGATCGCCACAATTTTCCAGAGTCAAATGGTGCTTGATAATTCTTACCAAACACACAAACTTTAGAAATTCCTTCAGCGGGAAACACTTTAGGTAGACCAACAACCATGTTCTGAGTTTCCATCAAATCCAGACTTCACAAATTCAGGTGTCCGAGTCGTTCATGCCAAGTTCAAATTTTCTCATCAGTGCGGACAACAAGAGTATTTGGTTAGCTTTTAGGTTGATTCATGTCACATAATTTATACAGATTGGCCTTCAGGTTGAGAAACCCTCCAACGACAATTGACTGACATTTCTTTAAATCTTGAACAAAGAATTGATCTAGCCAAAATTCTACAATCTTACCTGTTCGTGTTAACTGAGCAACAGAAAACAGGTTGGCACTAAGGTTTGGCACATGATAAATGTCGAAAATTCTCCCATGTTGACCAAAAACATCACCTTGACCAGTAATATCGAGAGAAAAATCATTGATAACATAAATTTTCCTTTCCTCAACTTTATTGAAGGATGTGAACAAGGAAGCATCCTTAGCTATATGATGAGTGCACCTAGAGTGGAATGCCCATTTGTTCTTCACATAATGAGACAACAAGGCGTGATAATTTCTAACTTGGAAGGTGAAATTATCAGTAGGTCGATGAATAATGAACACATCTCCTTCAAGGTGTTTAGCTTATCCTCTAAATCGTCTCTCTTCTTGTAGCAGAAATTCTCCATATGTCGAGTCTTTCCACAATACTGGCATGTCTTCTTCTTTTGAATTTGATGGGGTGCATATTTTTTCCCTTTAGGTTTCTAGTTGTGGCATCTAGGTCTCTGTGTAGGGGTATCAAACCTTTCTCTTTCCCTGTGATTCAACTTTCTCTTTCCCTTGATAAAGTGAGCTTTATGTTTACCAAAATAATTGCCTTCTTCAAGAAATTTGTGCTGATCAATAATCAAAATACCACAAAATCTTCAAAAGGTGTATTCCTTACCGTATTCATTGCATGTCTGCCAGTTGGCATGGAAATTCGAAAAGAACACGTTGAATGGTGTTCTCAAATTCATTAGGACCAAATTGATGGGTTGTCCATCTTTCTTCTGATAAATATTTCCACATTCGCCCAATTTCAACTGGAGTTTCTTTACATGTGCTAGATAGTTCTCTATTCTATAAAATGAATGAGGATCAAGAGAGATCAACTCTTTTTCCAACTAGATGATTGTTGATCTAATTTTTTTTCTTACGGTCTTTAAGTCAACCTCATGAGTATATAATCCCCTTGTGTTTTTAAAGAGGTGGTACTCCTCTTTTTTTTTTTAAGTAACATAAAAGAACAAAATAAAATGCCTGAGAAGGACTGAGCTTATTTTGAAATAAATATTCACATGCAAAGAGTACCTAAGAAAGGACCAAGTATCTTATAGAAAGTGAATATTTACAATATGTTACATGATTTATAAACCAAAAGAGTGTGCAGTTAAATAAGACAATATTTCCATCCTAACATTCATCAAAATAGAATACAGAATTCAAGGAAAGGGAAAAGAAAGTATGGACCGCATATACTAGATAAATTTACATGATCATTTCACTAAACACAAATAATATTCTGATAGACATACATTTGAAATCTCAGGCTTGAAATCAAAGTATTGAGACAAAAATAAAGTTATGTCCCAAATTAGTTCTCTGGGAACCTCAAAAAATATAATATATGTCTTTAAATAAAAGAGCATGGTATCGGAATACAAATAAAATATTGTGTGTGTCCTTCAAATAGGATTGGGATGAGGATCTCATGGACCATGAAATGAAAATACCTAGCAGGAAAAATAAAAATTGTCAAGGATCAACCTTAGGTTTCACAAATTACTAGGAAATGGAAGACAATATGACAAATGACCGTAGAAGAAATAATAATGAAGATGAGAATAGGGTTACTACTTAATGCACTGTGATGGAAATTCTTCTGAACTTGTTACTTTCTTGTTGATGCCTCTTTTGTAGATGGTTTTTTTTGCTGGAGGTGGCATACCTATTGCAATAATTTCTTGTTGATCTGGCTCAATGATATTTATTAGGGTTTTTCTTAGCCACTCTTCTATGTATTCCCTCATGGGGGTCATCATGATCTCATGTTTGGTATTTATTTCAAACAACTCATTCTCCATTTTTCTTAGGTAAATACCTAGTTGATGCAACGTGTCAACTACTTCATCATTTCTGTTGATATATCTGACCAACCACCTCTCAATTTCATCTTCAGAGAATTCTATTGAGTCAATGAGCTCACTCACCCATGAAAATTTTAATACATCATGTTGTTCTAATAAATTCTCTTTAGATAAAAGTGGTGTGTCCATTAATAACTTTGGTACATTGAGTTCCTTCATTAGATCAACAAGATTTATGAAAAATTCAACTCTTTTATGTTTTACAACATCCAGTTCACTTATCATTTCTCTTAAACTTTTGGTTGTTTTCAACCAGTAGACACTATTTTTTTTTTTTCATTCTGGTAGTAGATGGAATGTTATGTTCTCTTATATGGGAATCACTTAAACTTGAAACTTTGGCCGAGAATGTTCCCACAAACTCCTTGTAAAAACCTTCATTGTTTTCTAGATATTTTTGGAGATATTCCTTGAAGTGCATAATCCTTGTTGAAAAGCTAATAGAACTTTGTGCAAGCTCTCAGATTTTTTGGATTAAATCTATTATTTTTTGTGTTCCATCTCCAACATACTTTATTACCGCTAAAAAAAAACTAGATGAACCTTTCCACTTGTTTTTTGTTTCTAGAATATCCTCTAAGGTGAGTGTTGGTTGAATTGTGTTCAATGGATCAACAAATAATGGTCTTGGAATCAGAGCTACCTCTAATTCCTTTAATTTTTCCTTTAAAATTAATTTTTCCTTTTCTGTGTTACAAATAGATTCCTTCAATGCTTCTCCAATTTCTTCATGAAACTGTACAATCTTTGAAGGTGCAACCCTATGGAAATCAATTTCTGATTTCCATTTCTCAGACATTTCTGTTTTTCATGTTTATTTTTTCAATTTTTTTTTTTAGAATTTCTATTGCAGGCCATGTGGTGAAGTGTTACAGACTCCTCTTCAAATATTTCAGGTTCTTGAGTGACTGGAGCTTTGAAAATTTCTTTGGTTTCTAGTAGTCGTTGTTCAGACCAGTTGGGTTCCTCGATAATCTCATCTATGTAAATTACCTGTGGAATTTATTGAATTTCAGGTATTTCTAGTCCCATTTTCTGGGTCTCTCTTTTTCTTTTAGAAGAGGTATGTGCAACATAGGATTTTTCAAGATTTTTCTTTGTTGGGTCCTTGTCACCGCCATCATATGAGTTTTCGATAGGTGTTTTCTTATTTTTAAACCACTGATCCTTGTTTTTTTCTTTATAGGGTACTTCTTTTAGACATAGTAGGGGAATTAGGTTTTTTGTTTGTTACTTCTCTTCCTTGTTGTTGATAGTACTCATTAGTGCTGACTAATTCTTCCATATCATTAACAGCTTGATTTACTGATGTCTCAGGAAGGTTTAAATTATCCCCTCCTCCTTCTTTAAATCGTCTGATCTTAGTAACATAATAAGAATATCCCACTAGGGATATATGTGCAGTAAATAAATCATTACGGTCAAAACCCTCAACACATTCAACTTCATTCAATATGAGTTGGTCAAATTGACCTACAAGTTCATCCAAATGGCAAATGTGCTTTACAACAAATTCTCCTAATTTTCAAGGAGATGGGATGAAATTCTTTTTTCTTTTCTCATTAAATAAATTAGTTGAGGACTTGTATTGCCTACAAACTTCTATAACAAAGTGTTTGTCTGATACATAGAAAGGGAGGAGAAAGGGTTTCTCCTCAAATCCAAATAGCCTTATGATGTTGAAATCCTCTGTAGTTTCAAAAACTCATTTTTATGAGAGAAAGGTGGAAGCCTCAAGTGAAAGTCTTGACGTGTTAGGGTTGAAGATTAATTTTTTAAATTATGAGATAAAATTGTTATGGATCGGGTAGAAATGATATTGATCCTTGTGCCTCCATAAGGATGGATACCAAGCAAAAAATAACTCCACCTTGAATTCAACACTTCTTTCCCTTGGTAAGACCTCAAAAAAATGGCAGTAGGTTATGGAGAAAATAAGATAAGATGTCATGTACAATTTTTGGGTCTTCTTCAGACCACCTAATTGAAATGAGAGTTTATTGGAAATAACGCAACTTGGAAATCAATGAGGGAATCTTCATGCATGAAAAAATGAAGGATAAAAAGGATATTTCTTGGCACAAATGCCGTGGATTCCAAACCAATCATGCAAGCAAACAACCAGGAAAATTCCTTGTAGGGATACTTTAAGGAACTTACCTCAATATTAGAAACATTGGTATTATCTATTGGGTCAACCAAATATTTCTTGAGGAGCTCTTATCCTCCTCTGTGTTCTTTGATGAAGTCACTATCTTCTTCACCTTTGAACTGCATGGTGGGCATCGGGAGTCTTAACACTCTTGTGAACACTGAAGGAGATAAGGAGATAGGTTGATGTCGATGAATGCACTGGTTGCGAGGCCTTTTCTTTCATGGATGGTTTTTCAGAATACAATCAGATATAGATCAAACCCAAAGACCAACACAAAACCATTTTCATTTGTCTGTGGGGTACATTCACTTATTGGAAGATGCCTTTTGGTCTGAAAAATGTTGGAGTTACTTTTTAGTGGGCCATGTCTTTTTCTTTCCATGATCTCAAACATGTCATCGAGGCATATCTTGATGATTTAGCATCACGATCTCATAAGAGAGTTGATCATATCATGCACATCTGACTTATCTTTGAGCGATGCCGCTACTACCAGATTCGCTTGAATCCAAACAAATGCATTTTCTACATAACGTCGGGTCGTCTGCTAGGTTTCATAGTTTCGACAATAGGGATCATGGTCGATCATATAAAGGTTGAGGTGATAGTTCAGTTGCCTCCCCCGTGCACAATCCCTCAACTTCAGAGTTTACAGGGAAAAGCAAACTTTTTACGGTGTTTCATTGAAAATTATGTCGAGATCACAAAGGGTTTCATGCTTTTACCGAAGAAGGACATTCCTTTTCATTGGGATGAAGCCGCTCGATGCTCGTTTGAAGTGTTGAAACGTGCCCTCACATATGTCCCTTTGCTTCGACCACCCATTTCTAATAAAGATTTCTTATTGTACTTGGCCGCTACAGAGTCGACCATCGGTATGGTCTTGTTTCAGGAGAATGATTTTCTCTCAGAATACATGATTTATTACCTAAGCCGAGGCTTGGTTGGACTGGAACTCAATTATTCCCACATTGAAAAACTTGCATTGGCAACAGTTCATGATGTCCAGCGGTTCTGTCATTACATCTTGTTTCGCAAGACCACCATCATTGTCATTGTGAATCCATTTCAATACGTGTTGATATGAAGTGTAATTGGCAAAAATATCAGTAGATGGATAGTTTTCCTCCAGGAATTTGACTTGGATTTTGTTTCGGCGAAATCCAAAAAGTCGTTGGTCTTTGAGGAACTCATCTCAAAACTTCCGGTCGAATCAGGTGATGTTATACCTGAGGAGTCACCTATCAAAGGAGACATGTTTCTGATCGCGTCTTCGGGCCCCTGGTATGGAGATATACTAGTCTATCTCCAGACTTTGAAGTGCCCCATAGTTGCTTCTAATGATGAGCGTCGCCGTATACACCATCAGGCCAAGAACTATCTCATACTCGTGGACACTCTATATCATCGAGGTGTAGATTGCATCCTTCGCTGGTGTCTCACTCATGAAGAAGTGGAAATTGTTCTTAACGATTGCCACACCGGAGCATGTGGCAGTCATTTGTCTGGGTTGGAAACAACCCAAAAGATTCTACGAGCTGGTTAATTTTGGCCGACATTAATCAAAGATTGTGTTGAATCGGTCAAGAAGTGCCACTCGTGTTAGGTCTTCTCTTGGAAGATGAGGGCACACCCTGCTCTCATGTTTCCCGTCATCACAGTTGGTCCCTTCACCAAGTGGGGGATTAATTACGCTACATGAAACCCCCCTTCAGCAAGGGGTCACCGTTATATCATCGTAGCAGTAGAATACTTTACGAAGTGGGTCGAGGCTATGCCAACGTTTAAAGATGATGGCAAGATATTAGCTCTTTTTTTGTTTAACCAAATAATATCAAGGTTCGACATCCCGAGAGAGATTGTCACTGACCATGGCAGTCACTTTTAGAATAAAATGATATCCGATTTAACATCAAAGCTTGGGTTGAGGCAAGAACATTCGTCACCCTACTACCCACAAGCGAATGGTCAGGTGGAAGCTATGAATAAGTCCCTTAAGACCATTCTACAAAGAATGATCAATTCCGCCAAGTCAAATTGGCATTTGATGTTGTACTCCACATTATGGGCCTACCGAATATTAAGACTACAACCAGTTTCTCACCTTTTCAACTCGTTTACGGGATGGAAGTAGTCTTGCCTATAGAGTGCCAGGTCTCGTCTCTAAAGTTGGTAGTACATTTATTACCAGACACTTCACCACTTGAAGAGCGTTTATTATATCTCAAGAAACTCGATGAGTAGCGTTGTGATGTAGCCTTGGCTAACGAGGCTTACAAACAAAAATTCAAGTGTCAGTATGATCAGTCTGTTAGTCCTCAGATTTTCTTTGAAGGTGACCTTGTCCTAGTCTATGACCAAGATAAGGATCCCCTAGGGGCAGGCAAGTTCAAACCCATGTGGTTTAGACCTTTCATCGTGAAGGAGGTTCTAAATATGGGCGCTTATCGTCTGGTGGAATTTGAGGGAAATTATTTGGCGAAGCCTAGAAATGGGCTCTACCTCAAGAAGTATTACTCGTAGGTGGGTTTCTTTCGGTGACTTCTTGTACATATGTATAGTTCTTATACATTTTATTCTTAGTTTTTTGTCTTTTTTGTCTTATGGACATGTCGTTTTCTGATGTCATATTTTTCACTGTGGAAGATGTCAAGTGAATCAGAGGTGTTCATTGGGTTCGTAGATGGTGCTAGTCGGCACACTCGGAGGCTTGCTTCTGCAGCTTTGGTGATTTTCACACCTCGGGGTCAGTTTCTATCTTCAGGAGGTATCTATTTAGGTGACGCCACAAACAATGTTGTCGAATACAATGCAGTCTTAGAGTTGCTTCGTGACGCTTTGTCACATGGTATCTCTCACCTTCAGGTCTACTTAGATGCTCAACTAGTTGTGTCCCAGTTAAATGGGGTTTACCATGTTTACAATCCTACTCTACACCGACGGTTCCTTAGGGTATGTCTCTTAGAAAAAATCTTTGATTACATTATGTATATCCATGTTCCTAGGAGATTGAATCAAATCACAGATACTCTAGCTAATGATGTATTAGATTGGCACATTTCACACATGTAAGAAAAAACACACACACGCACATGTAAATACATTTGTAAAATAGATGTAATCCATAAGGAATAAAAAGATGTATATATATATATATATATATATATATATATATATATATATATATA
>JZKD02S0114717.1:116812-138675 GCA_000966675.3 Picea glauca | reverse complement strand
ATACAAAAGGTTCCCTTGACACATAAGAAGTCTACCCTAGCTAAGGGCAGGGCCTGTTGGCCCTGCCATAGTGAACTATGGTGTTTGCCGAACACCGGAAGAGCTAGACCGAGGTCCATGGCACCCCAAATATGTGAGGTTGCATCGACGGTGGGAGATCCTCTATCTCCTTCATAGGGACTATACGAGTGAGCACGGTGAGGTTCCGCTCCACTCGTCTCAATACTCTCTCAGCCTCTCCGGTTGGAGGTCCCCCTACTATTGTTGTTGGTCCGACGACTACGGGTGGTCGTACCTCTGGTCGAGGACGCCGCCTAGTCCTCGAGAATTCTGCTGGACACACTAGTCCCACATCTGTACATAATAGATACCTACATGTCAGATACTCTGGTATACAAAAAAAACAACGATATATATAAAAAAAGAAATAAAAATTAAATAAATTTGAAAAAAAAACATACCTAGCTCTCCTCGCTCTACTCTGGGAGGTACGGGCATATCAGGATCCCTGGAGAAGTTGATCCCAACATAAGGGTAATCCTCTATAGCCGGAATCTACTGAGACCACTAGTCAAAAAATTTATCATCAAAGGCCTCGATGGTCCTCCCTCCCTCCTATCACGGAAATAGTGTCGCCCATCTGCATAGCACCGGGAGAGAGGCCATGTGCCCTTGTATCGTCTCTCGAGGATTGAGACTAGGTACCCTCTCGAATAAAAAGGAACATAAAATAGTCTCGAACCCGAAGTTTCGATGTTCCCGTATCTGACACTATGTTAGTTGTCTCTTCATTCAATCTAGCATGGTTGTACTCCAGTCAAAAATCTGTGCATTTAAGTACTGCACTGCACAATGCATGTGCGCTCGAGAGGCCTGATGCAAAGCCACAGATCTAGTAATCCGCCCAATGAGTAGAACTATCACTTTCAGTGATAGGTTGTTGATCTTGTGTATAGGCACCTGAGAACCTATTTTCTCAATATCCACCTCGCGATGGAGTCCAATCAACTCCTCAATGTTGTGAGGCCTCAACGGAAAAGTATGCAAGTTGAATGGATCCCCTCTCCTTGAGAGACCAGTTAGGAAGTAAATGTCTTTAGTTGTTGGAGTCAACAATTGCCCCTCGATCATAAATGCCTCAGTGTCAGGATGCTAGTAATCTATCAAAGCATTCAACAACCTGGGCTGTGCCCTCATAAACAGACACTGGAAGAATTTTAACAACCCACATTGTGATAAAATAGCGACAACAACAAGGTCTTCCGAGACAAAAAAATCAATGTCCTCATGCTCCCTCTCTCTCCAATGAACATACATCCTGCAAAATGACAAAGTCATGGGGACTTAACTCTTTCTTTTTATTTTTTCCACTTATTGGAGGGTGTACGTGGGCTGCCTTGGCGACAGTCGAATGTGTACGCAGGAAAATTATCTTCTTCCCACGTGCACACGCGGGTTGTGCTGGACAAACCATGTACATGTAGGGCCGACCTCTTTAAAGGTCAGTGCCCCCCCCAAAAAACAAAAACAATTGCAAAAAGGAAGAATTGAAATGCAAGAGGGGCTAGTATGTACTTACTTGGTCCAAGCGGAAGTTAGTTTCGTCCACTAAAGCTCCCGGAATCAACTCTTTTGGCAAAGGGTTGTTTTTGAATTTTTTGGTCAATTCTCAATTTACAATGGTGATAATGAGCTGCCAACTTCTATTTATAGACTTTTTGGCCCCTTTTTGTCATTTTTTGGACCCTTTTGTCATTTTTTCTAGCTTGAAAGTCATTTAGTATGGCTCTTGAGTTTCTTGTGTGATGTTACGATATGTGTTACTTTGGGTATTGGGAAACTTTTTGAGAGTTGGGTCATTTTTAAAGGTCTTTTGGTAAAAAGTCATTTTTCCAACTCTGTGCATGTAAGATAGGATTCCACCTCCACTTGTTGCACCTCGTTGTATTTTTTGCTTTGCCATAGGATCGATCCCACCGAATTGCGACATGAAACCCTCATTGTTTCTTTAGAAGTGTCGTAATTTAGTGGTAGAACCTACCTTCACATGGATTCCCTAGGTAGATCCTGGTTGCATTTTGGTGTCCATGTCATCGCTAATGATTATAGGCTCGAGAGTCCTTTTTAGTTTTTCTTGATTATGAGTTTGAGCCTCACTTGCATGATTCATCATCGCTTTTGACCTCACCCTCGAGACTCCCAAACAAAAACGGGTCTTCTTTTAAGCCCTTTTCAGACCCTCTAAACATGAAAATATTGTTGAGTGATCTTGTTGCCCTTCACGCTCGCCAAACTAAAATTCGAAGGCACGTCTGTCTAGAGGTAGGTTACCCCTTTTTTGGTTCGAATGGTCAAATGTACGAACAAAGGTATACTCTAGGAGCTTTGGTTCTCTAGAAGAGTATTCTCAGGTATAATTTTAACCCTTTTTCGGGCCTGAGGGACTAAATCTACGAAAAAGGAACCCCCACGGAGTCCATAGTTAAGCTCTTTTCAGACTTCCTAAAATTGAAAAGATTACCGAGTGACCTTGTTTCTTCACACTCATTAAATTGGTCCAGAAGAACATCCTTTACGAAGTCCATAGTTAAGCTCTTTTTAGACTCCTTAAATATGAAAAGATTGTCGAGTGATCTTGTCATTGTCATACTCGTTAAAATGGTTTTGAATAGACATCTTTTTGGTGCTAGTTTACCCCTTTTTCGAGCTGACTAGACTACATTCGAAAAAGGTACCCCACTGGAGTCTTCTTTTATGCTTTTTTAGACTCTCTAAAAATGAAAAACCGTCAAGCTTAACTTCTCTAGGCTCGTTAAAATTACGTTAAAGGACGTTATCTTTGTGTCTTATTAATCACATTTGCATTCTCACGTCTTTGGCTTTATGTCGGCTCCATGTTTCTCTCAACTGAACCATCTGAAACATGCCTTATATGCAAGCCTTGTAGCACTTTGCCTTTGCGTCTTGAAACCTTGACCCATGGAGGATTTTTCCTGAGTGTCCTTTTCCTGCATATGTCCCCTTGCTCCGAGCATCAATGTGTTCCTTGCACTTGGAATTAGTATGTCTGTGACACTCGTTCCTCCTTTGTAATGTAGCATTATTTTATTCTTTTTCAAGCTTCCCGAAATTATTGAAAAAGACAAAAAAATCAAATATACCCCAAAAAGAGGAAGGGAAAAGTATTTTCTTTTTGTTGACAACACAATGAGTTTTCCTTGGACAAATCACATACTTCTGTTTGTTCGTCAAGATCTAGGATTCAATATGACCTTAGGAAGTTGTTCTCGCTACATAGAGCTGTGTCCTCCATTTGGTTATCCTTCCAAACATATGGAGAGTTTGTGTTGCCTCCTGCATCGTGAACTTATGTCAATGCCATGTTGTCAGAGTCTCATATTTTGTCGTGCTTTCGTCCAAGGGAAGTTTTACTAAACTTGAGTCGACCGTTCTACAGTTTGTCTCTTGTCCTCATGCCCGACCGCCTTGAAAGTCCAATCAAGTCCTTGCTCAAAATCAATGAAGTTCTCTACCTAATCACCAAGATCCTCTTGTATGTTCCCGACAATCCATCGAAGACCTTTGGGTAGTGAAGTCATACACTAATATTGCACTCCTACTCGAGTTTTGAAGATTTTGAAGTTGTTTCTCAAGCTCTAAAGACCTCATCTCCAGCCATCAGGCATCATTGGCTTCTTGAAGATGGATACTATACATGGATATCTTTTGATTTTGAGATGTAGATCCGCTGTGTACTGCTCACGGCTACTCTTTATATAGTTATATGACTTGGATCTGCAGTGTATTTGATTGGCAACCATGATTTTGTTTTCATCCTGAGCATGGGTATGCCCGCCTCGATGAGACAAATTTTTATTTTGTAGATGGCACCTCCTAAACTCTGGTCCCTAGGCTCACTCACTTCGTACATTGGTGAATATTTGTAATTTATTTTGGCCATCAGATGCTCTTCTGACCTCACACATTAGGGGGCATCTGTTATAACCCTAAATTGCATCAGACATGCATACCTAGCATCAGGCCATCTTACTTTCTATCTTTGTCAAGCCATCATTGAACAAATATTCTAAAAACCATTGTTTTGAAGGTGTACGCACCCTACACCACTACTACCCACGTACACATGCTTTTTGCACCACTATAGCCCGTGTACACTCACAAAAAAGAGCGAAAAATGAAAATTGCAAAGGGATACGGGTTTTCGGGTTGTCACCTAACCAGTTGACTTCCCATAGCCAGTCACCCCAACTGTTACTATCTATTTTGGCCTATAAAAGAAGGGGTTGGGGTCCCATTCCAGAAAGAAGCACGAGAGCATAGAAACTCTACCCATTTTAGTATTCCCCCTTTGCCCCAATATTTTGCAATCACATTGTGAGTTTGAGCCAGAATTCCTTCTTCCTCCATTGCAAACCCTTGCCATTTACCTAGAGAGAATTGAAGAGGAGAGGAAGACATGGAATCAGTTGGTGCATGGTGAAGAGGATCCCAGGACCGAGTTCAAGGAGCAGTTTCCAATCTCATATTGTAAACAACTATTGTGAGATTAATATAAAGAAATACTTTTTCTGTCCCGCCAAATGATGTCTTAAATATTTCTGATTTGTTTACATTTTGTTATGATGTCTAACCCACTAATCCTTATATAAAATGCATGCTTGTAGTTTCTTGTTTGTCTTTTGGTGAATGCACGTTGGCCTTGGGAGGAGATCTGTAGTCAAGAAACAACAAAGTGCAAAGGAATCGACACCGAACGCAGAGTTTAAGGTATGCCTACCAGATCCCTACACTTTGTCTTTTATGTATGATTGTGGGGTAATGATAGGATAGTTGTTAAAAAGTAGGAGAATTTAGACGGTTAGCTCTACCTGCACTTTATAACCCTAGTGTATTCCATAGAGGGGTTTTCCCGCTATAACACTCATGAAGAAGGAAGACTGTAAAAAATGGCATGCACTAAATCATCATCATCCACTATCACCCCTATGACCAAGAGATGATCTCTGATCTGGGCTATCCTAGAATAGAAAGATTCCATTGATTCACCTTTCTCCATCTACAAATACTTAAGCTTGTGCTTAAGTTTCCTCTTCTGACTTGGAGCTTGTTTCTCGTACAGATTCACTAAGGTATCCATACAATCCTTGGCAGTCATTAACGAAGTCATTGCAGGCATTATACTGTCTTTGAATGAGTCAAAGATGATTCGCTTGGACTTTGCTTGACTCTTCTTGAAGGTCTCTCTTCCTACATTATTCATGGGTTCCTCCACCACTGTGGTCACATACTTCTCAAGATCATGCTCCTGCAAGATATTTGTTATCCATAGCTTCCACACATTGAAGTTGGTAACTCCTTCGAGCCTATCCTTAGCCCTAACAAAGATAGAGGATGCCATGGACCTCACACTGGAAACTTAATCAAGCTCACTTTGATCTGTGTGTACCTGTTGCTGCACTTCAACATGCTTAACACACCCTAAGCTTTGATAACATGTTAAATTATGAGTTTGATTTCTTATGTGGATTAATTCTTTTATTTTCTTCAACACTTTGATTCCAACTTAATACACTTCAACAATACCAAATCATAATCGAATAGCAATAAATTTGTAGATAAGTAAGCATGCACATCAACAACACATATACCCTGGGGAAACCCTCTACAAGGAGAAGACCCCCAACAAAAAATATTCCTGTATTACATTAATAATGTAAGATCACTTACAAATATCCACCATGAATGTTCTTCTCTTAAAGAGCTTGCCAAGATGACTCTGACCTGACAAAGACGTTGCTGAAATACACCTATGATATGCTGCCTCTATTGTTGATATACAACATTGATATGTTGCTTTGGTATGCTGCCTCTTTATCACTGATGTGTCTGCCTCTATTTCTTCACCCTTAACTTGCATATCAAAACTGTGTTGAAGAGAGGGTTCGACCTTTGCTTATATAGGCTGAAGAGGAAAAGAGGAGAGACTCGAAATAGTAACATGTTTGCATGAGTTAATCATAACTCAACTTCATACTTAGTTCAAACTTAGAACTAGACTTGAGACCAGTTACAAATCAACATTACACTTTAGTTCAAAAATAGAACTAGACTTGAGACTGGTATGCTTTAGTTCGAACTTAGAACTAGACTTGAGACTAGTTACAACTCAACATTACACTTTAGTTCAAAAATAGAACTAGACTTAAGACTTTAGTTGCAACTCAACATTGCACTTTAGTTCTAAAATAGAACTAGACTTAAGACTTCAGTTGCAACTCAACATTACACTTTAGTTCCAAAATAGAACTAGACTTAAGACTTCAGTTGTAGCTCAACATTACACTTAAGTTCTAAAATAGAACTAAAATTAAGACTTCACTTACAACTCAGCATTACACTTTTAGTTCTAAAATAGAAGTAGACTTGAGACTTCAGTTACAACTCAACTCTTTACAAGGCAATTCAAAATTCTCTTCATGGTGGATAATGTTACACATGCCAACGCACTAGATCAATACATTTATATCATTTGTAATGTTAGGAATATCGTTTGTTTCTAGCTCATAGGAATTTTATATTCAACCTAACTTTTTCTATATGCCTTGACTTTTGCTCATGGCTCACAAGGTTTGACTAGGCTCACAGAGGTTGTATGTTCCCTCTAAATTTTGCACTAGTTTGTCTATGCTCACAGAGGTTGTATGTTCCCCCTGACTTTTGCACTAAACTATATATGCTCACAGAGGTTATACGTTCCCCCTGACTTTTGCATTAGACTCACATAGCATCTCGTTCATCCTGATTTTTGGTTTGACTCACAGAGGTTGTACGTTCCCCTTGGATTTTGTCAATACCTCACAAGACTAGTTGATTCTCCAAATCTCCCTGGCTAGCCTTAGGGTGGCCCATATGGCCTTTCATTGGAGAATCACTGTCGATGCTGCCAAATTTAACACACTGGAGATGAATGGACCACACACAAAGGCTAATTTGAATATTATACCTTTGGGCTCATATGATTGCCTCATTGGTATGGATTGGTTGGGTGAGAACCATGCTTTCCTGAATTGTTACAATAAGGAAATTACTTGCTTGGATGAAAAAGGAAATTTGAGGCCAATTCAAGGAATTCCAAGAGTTGTGACTATCCGAGAAGTTTTAGCTTCACAGTTGAATAAAAGCTACAGGAAGGGGTGTAAAATATTCGTAGCGCACATAGAAGAGGCACCTAAGGATAATGTGACAAGTGTGGAAGATTGTGTAGTGCTGAAAGAATTTGAGGATGTCTTTAAAGAGATATTGGGATTGCCTTCGAAAAGAGATATTGAATTCTCTATTAATTTGATGCTAGAAGCAACAACTGTATCCAAGACTCCTTACAGGATGATTATGCTAGAACTGAAGGAGTTGTAGGTGCAACTTGAAGAGCCTCTGAAGAAGGGGTATATACGCTCGAGTGTGTCGCCTTGCAGTGTGTCAGTTTTGTTCGTAAAGAATAAGGATGGTACTATGAGACTTTGTATCGAATTTAGGAAGTTGAACAAAGTAACAGTGAAGAAAAAGTATCCTTTGCCAAGGATAGATGCCATGTTTGATCAGCTAAGAGGCACATGGATATTTTCTAAGATAAATATCAGATATAGTTATCATCAAGTGAGAATAAAAGAAGAAGACATCAGTAAGACTTCTTTCAAAACAAGGTATGGTCATTACGAGTTTACAGTGGTGCCATTTGGGTTGATGAATGCGCTAGTTGTCTTCATGTGTTTAATGAATGGATTTTCATAAGTTACTTAGATAAGTTTTTCATTGTGTTTTTGGGTGACATTCTTATTTACTCAAATTTTGAGGAAGAGAATGAACAACACTTGAGGATGGTGTTGCAGGTTTTGAGGGAGCCTCAACTTTATGCAAATATGATCAATGTTTCATTTTATTAACGACAGGTTCACTATTTGGGTCATATTAGAAAGGAATAGTTGTGGACTCAACGAAGATAAAATCCATTGAAGAATAGCCAACACCAAGAAATGTCATAGAAGTGAGATCCTTTATGGGACTAACAGGGTACTACATAAGGTTTATTGAAGGATTCTGATAGATTTCACATCCAATCACATCCCCACAGAAGAAAGGTGAGCGATTTGAATGGACTCCAGATTGCACAAGGAGTTTTCAACACTTGAAGAACTTGTTAACAAGTGCACCAATGTTGAGAATTGAGGATCTATATGTAGACTTCATTGTGTGCACATATGCATGCAAGAAAGGACTTGGTGGAGTCCTAAGTTAGAATGGACATGTGGTATGCTATGAGTCAAGGAAGTTGAAAGAGAATGAAAGACTCTATGCTATGCATGAATTGGAATTGGCAGCCATAGTGCATGCTTTGAAGATGTGGCGACATTATCTCATGGGTAAAATATTTGAGTTGATAATAGACCATTGTGTTTTGAAGTATTTTTTTGGATAACCAAGTTTGAATGTCAGACAAAGCAGGTGGTTATAATTCCTCAGTGGGTATGACTTCGACATAAATCATATCAGAGGAAAAGA
This sequence comes from Picea glauca, assembly GCA_000966675.3. Taxonomy (NCBI): domain Eukaryota; kingdom Viridiplantae; phylum Streptophyta; class Pinopsida; order Pinales; family Pinaceae; genus Picea; species Picea glauca. The sequence goes on along the minus strand of JZKD02S0114717.1, from coordinate 130,098 downwards.
GAACAAGGTGGTTGACACACTTAGCAGGAGGATGCATGAGATGCATTCTAGAACCATTAACATGTACCATACATATTTGTATGACAGGATTTTGGAAGTTTCCAAATCAAATCTATGCTATATGGATATAAACGCGACTTTACAACAAGGTATGTCACAACCAAAGTTGGAAGGTTATGAGTTAAGAGAGGATTGGATCCTCATGTATAGACGTAGATTCTATGTGTTGAATGATCAAGAGTTGAAGAACTCGATTTTGTTAGAGATGCATAAGGTTCCTTATTTTGGACATCCAAGTTACGAGAAGACCATTGTCGCATTCAAGAAGCAATACTTTTGGCCAGTTATGAAAAAGGAAGTTGTGTATTTCATTGTGAGATGTCTCAAATATCATAAGGTCAAAGCTGAGCACAAACATCCAGCTAGTCTGTTGCAGGAATTTCCCATTCCTGAATGGAAGTGGGAAGTTGTAACCATGGAATTCATAACTAAGTTTCCTAGGAATGCTAAGCAACATGATTCTATTATGGTGGTGGTGGAAAAGCTTACTAAAGCTTCCCATTTTATCCTCGTGAAGTCAACGCACAAGGAAATCAACATTGTTGAGATATACATGTGTGGAGTTCCCAAGTTCCATGGTGTTCCTAAGACAATTGTGTCTGGCAGAGATTCCAATTTCACCTCAAAATTTTGGAAAGGGCTATTTAAAGGATTTGGAACAAATCTAAATTTCAGCACAACATGTCACTCTGAGACAAATGGTCAAACTGAGAGAATAAATTGGTTGATTGAAGATATGTTGAGGATATATGTGATGGATAATCCATCAAAATGGGAAGACTACCTTCATTTGGTAGAGTTTTCTTACAACAATGGGTATTAGACATCTTTAAAGATGAGCCCATTAGAATCACTTTATGGAAGAAAGTGCAACATGCCTATGATTTGGGACAACCCAATAGACCACGCAGTAGTTGGTCCACATCTACTCTGGGAAATGGAGGAGAAAATAGTAAAGATAAAGCATAATTTAAAATTTCCCCAGGATAGGAAGAAAATTTGCGTAGATAAAGGAAAAACCCACAAATAATTTGGAGTGTGTGATCACGTGTTTCTGAAAGTGAAGGCCAGGCGAAGTTCCCTGAAGTTGGGAAAGTGTTATAAGTTACCAATGCACTATTGTAGGCCATTTGAAATCCTTGAAACGATTGGTCATGTCACTTATATCCTTGCATTTCCTATGTCCTTGTGTATTCATAATGTTTTCCATGTGCCATCACTTAAGAAGTATGTACCTGATGCTAATCATGTCATTGATTGGAAAGTGATTCAAGTGTAGCCAGAAGGAGGATTCCAAGAGCAACTAGTTTTCATATTGGACCATAAAATTAAGAAACTTCAAAATAGAGCCATGGAGCTGGTAAAGGTCCAATGGACCTGGTATGGTCCTAAGGATGCAACCTGGGAGCATGAGGATTCTATGTGAATAGAGTATCCTCATATGTTTTTATGATGATTGAAAATTTTGTATGTAAATGTGTATAAGATGCACTGAGGACAATGCATAAATAAGGGGGAGGGGATTGTAATGTCCCTGATCCAAATCCATTTTTAATTGTACATATAGGATAGTGAGATGATTGGTACTATTATCACATATAGTTGTAAAGGACAACAGTTCGTCTGAGTTCGTGGTCTGCACAGGAAGCATCGAAGTGCAACACTCAAATCAATCTATTTCGGGCTTGAAACACAAGCAACATGCGGGTTTAATCTTTCAGCGGTAGAGATTCCAGGAGCAGTTCAGATCAGTGGCTCACAAGCATTCAAAACTCCAAAATTGTGTGAAGTATAGCACCAGAGAAAAATTCTGAAATCCTCGAAACCCAAAATGATGATAAGTTGTAGATCTTGAGGGGGATAGGTGACAACCAATCCAAGGGTTCATGGAAATGGGCTTCGGGAGATTTAAAATGAGAAAAAGTGCACAAAGTTCCTGAAGATTTGAAGCCTAAACTCCCAAATTAATCCAATCCATCAAAGCCAAGGGGACATGTGGAAGTAGAACCCTCACTTTGGAAGTCGGCGCTCCGAAGGATTGTGGGAGTTAAGCATTGAAAAGTGTCGAAGTGTCGAAGTGCTAAAGCATCGAAGTGCTGAAGCATCGAAGTGCTGAAGCATCGAAGTACCGAAGCCGCTGAAGTGTTGAAGTACTGAAGTGCCAAGGGGACGAAGCGTTGAATAACCAAATAGCCGAAGTCCTGAAGTACCAAAGCGAAAAATGGCTAAAGTTTCGAAGTGCCAAAGAGCCGAAGCTCAAAGTGTCTAAGCACGTGGCACACTCACCAGTCATGACACGTGGCGCTCATTCCAGGTCATTTGGTCATGACACATGTCACCCTTTTTTTCATGACACATCAGTAGTTGTGACATCATATGACGTCAAGCCACCATGTCACTTCGAATATTTTCCTCCATAATATTTTTCATGTATCACATTTGAAACTCCTGAAGCCAGAAGTGATGAAAGACTGAAGTGAATCTAGACCATCGATCTGTGGGGGGCCACACATCATTTGATCCATCCCTTCGGAGGATTTTCTTGAGAGCATCTTGGTTGTCGATCTTAGGAGGCTACGTGTCACTAGATCCATAGCTCTAGGTAAAAGCATTGAAGGCGGAAGAGATTTGAGATTTGATTTCTCCGAAGTCCGGAGACCCGAAAGGATCTCGGTCATTGATCTATAGAAGCCATGCGTCATTAGATCGCCAGCTTCGGGTAAAAGCACTAAAGGCAGAGGAGGTTTGAGATTTGATTTCTCTAAAGTCCAGAGACCCAAAAGGATCTTGGCCATTGATCTATGGAAGCCATGCGTCGTCAGATCCTTAGCTTCAGAGGATTTGCTTAGAGGAAAATGAAGTTGGAGAATTGAAAACTCCAAAGCCCGAATCACAAAGAAAATCGCAGCTGTCGATTTGAGAAGAAGTAGATCTGATCCATCGATTTGAGAAGAAGTAGATCCGATCCGTCGATCTAAAAGTGCTAGAGCTGAGCCGTTGATCAAAGGGCCCCATCCATTATTGTAATATTAGTGGTCATGCTCCATTGCAGGGTCGGAAGGTGCTTGAGCTTTAAAATTTTGAGGGTAGGTCGCAATCAGAACCATGGTAATGAGAAAGGGATACATGGCAGAAGGCAGTGGATTGCGGGACCAAAAGAGGTGTGAGTTCAAACCACTTTTGATGGCCCCACAATCACATGCTCATACAACATCCAATCTGAGAGTAACACATGGACGCCCCCTAGGCACTAAGCCTTGTCTCGATCTAGAGGGTTTAGTTAATAAAATAAAGGACTGGTGGTTGAAACCTCGATTCACTTAGTAATTAGAAAGTATGGGGGAGTTAGCCGTGGAAAACAGAGTTGTCAGCCCAAGGTACCGCGGTGGATGAATTTTTCCTACAGGCCCATGCCGAGCTGAATTTGCATCTGATAGGAGGATACATGCATAGTTTGACAGAAGACTACTTGGATGGAAATCTATGAATGAAATGGCTAGATCACACTCCTGGCAGAGGTCAATTGAGCCGATATAAAATAGATCAGTTCAGATTTTAGAGGGGGGGAGATTTTTTCCCAGACCGGGGAAATCTTTGAGAGTTGTTATGACTGTATTTTTGTTGTAAGCCTGAGGGATTGGATTGTAAATTGTTATGTTAATTGAAGATTCCTTTAAGTTGTTATATCAGATTGTCTTATTAGTTTTCATATCCTATTTTCATTCTTGTATGGATGTAATCTCTATGATTTATGGATCCCTCAGGCGATGGGGGATTTGTTTCCATCGTGCCCATCTTTCAAGGTTCAACAAACATTTCTGTTTCTCTTTATTGTCTGGGTGTAATCTCTCTGATTTATGGATTCCTGAGATGATGGAGGATCTGTTGTCATCATTCCCATCTTTCATGGTTCAACAGACATTTTTTGTTTCTCTTTCTTGTTTGGATGCAATCTCTCTGATTTATGGATTCCTGAGGCGATGGAGGATCTGTTGCCATCATGCCCATCTTTCATGGTTCAATAGAGGTTCTTTGTTTTCTTCTTGTCTGGATCATTGCAAACCCTCTGATTTTTGGATTCCTGAGGCGGTGGAGGATTTGTGGTCATCTTGCCCATTTTTTATGGTTTATCATTCATACACTTTCTATCTTTCTCTTTCCCATCACCACTTAAATCCTTTTGTCCGATAGGGAGATTAAACGCCTTCATTCAGTAGACTATTTATGACTCCATAGCCCAATGGCCTATCACTGATCTACAATGATCTTCATTCTCTTTCCTTTCTTTAAAGTTTTGCTGACTCACCCACTCACACCCTTTTAATCCAAAAACTTTCTAATGGGTACTGGGCTTATCCTCTTGCAATATGAGGGCGACTCTCGATGCTAACATTCATGGTTCCATTGTTGGGGAACGAATTGAGGACATTTCCCTGGGATAGAAAGACAAAGAAATTTTGATTCTAAAGGTGCATTAGATATCAGTGACTTGAAGATTGCAACTTGCACCTGGTGACTCCATTGTTTCAGTTGTGTCTCCCAGAGGCAGACACACAAGGTCTAATCCATAGCTACCTCTAGCAACACCTGAAGATGACCCAGAGAAGATTATCAAGAAAGGAAATATTTCTCGTGAAGGCTTTTAGTTGCTGTCCCAGATTGAAAAGCTCCCTGGGAAGAACGATATTTCAAAGATCCAGTTTTAGATGGTGAATTAATCTTGGACACATTGTTCTGATGGCTCATCTTTCACCATGGCGACTCCACTGTTTTGAAATGGAAAATATTTTAGCTCAGAGGTTTTCCTTCTAAGAATTTTTGAAAATAGTTGGTTTCCCTAATCCACTGCCTAATAGAGATGAATGGGAAGGAAGCCTTCCTAAATTCCGAGGAAAAGAGTGGGAAGAACCAGCTGATCATTTGCTGGACTTTCATGAATTTATTCATCGTCTTCATATCGTGCATGAAGATGTTCAGATTAAGCTTTTCAAGTATTCATTACAGGGGATTGCTCATGATTGGTGTCGATCTCTTCCCATTGCAAGCATAATCTCTTTGATAGGTTTTCATGCAGATTTCAATTCGTTTTGTAAAGATTTTTTCTCAGCTGAGTATCTTTCTGAAAAATGTTGTGATGAGTTTTCATTGTTTTATAAATATTCAACCTATCACAAAGACCAGATTTGTGATGAATCATTTATTGTGAAAGAAAGCATTTTCCATGAAGATCATGAGGTGTTGAATGATATTCATTTTGATAGAAATAACATAGAAATGTTTGGCATCATATCAGATGTATCTGTTGTTTTAAGTGTTTATGAAGATCAACATGTCTCTTATGAATATTCCAATGTCGAAGATCAAGTGTATTCTATAGTATATATTTCTCCTGACTACGAAGTTGAGATAGATGATAAGCTAGTGACCAAAGCTGGGGAAGACTCCTCTATGTTTTTTCCTAGCTTTTCAGAATTGAAGGCAGATTTTGCTTGATGCTCTTATGAAGGAAATGCAGAGGATGTTCCAGTCCTTGAAACAAATGTTTTGGGCAACCTTTATTATGAAGGAGAAATGGAAGAGATAAATGTGCAATTTATCTCCTGTCCAGAGCCTGTAAATGAGCTGATATCACCTGGGATTAGCCAACCTGCATCATTTCTCCACCCACCTGTAAACTCTAAGAACATCAAACAATGGGTGAGAAACAATGAAGGACATGAGGTAATTGCTTACCAGTTGAGCTTTCCTGATTATAAATTTTGTGACCTTGTGGGGTTATATATGGAGATGTGTTTTCCAAAAGCATTGGAGCCTGCAAAATTATTCATCTTATCATCATTTGGGGGTATTGTCAGTGTTCCAAGACATTTTTTCTTTATGTTTTCATACTTCCTTTACCTTTTGTGGATCATTTGCAGTGAAGAAAAAAATCATATTACCACACAGTTTGGGTGGCTATGGTAGAAGTTTTCTTTCACCTAGCGTGTTGTAAAAATAAGTTAGCCTAGGATTGTACATAAATAAGCTCCTTCTGGAGCCCATGTGTTTTTTTTTTTTTAAGTAGAGTAGTGTACATATTTTCCTATTTTCTTCAATGAAAGTTTTGAGATAGACTCCATAGCCCAATAACTAAGGCACTGGAACCGTGCATTCTTGGTAGCTCATAGGGAGCATTCCATCCCCTGTGGAGCCAAATGTTATCACATATAGTTTTCAAGGGCAGCAGGTCATCTGCGTTCCTGGTCTACATAGAAAGTGTCGAAGTGAAGCACTCAAAGTAGTCTATTTTGGGCTTGAAACGCAAGCAACAGGGAGGTTTAATCTTTCAGCGGCAGAGATTCTAGGAGCAGTTCAGATCAACGACTCATAGGCATTCAAAACTCCAAAATTGTGCGAAGTATAGCGCCAGAGAAAAAGTCTGAAAGCCCCAAAACCCGAAACAATGGTAAGCCGTATATCTTGAGGGGGACATACGACAACCGATCCGAGGGTTCGTGGAAATGGGCTTCGGGAGATTTAAAATGAGAAGTGCGCAAATTTCTCGAAGAGCTGAAGCCTGAACTCCCGAATTAATCCAAGCCATCCAAGCCAAGGGGACATGTGGAAGCATATCCCTCACTTCGAAATTCGACGCTCCGGAGGATTGTGGGAGTTAAGCATTGAAAACTGCTGAAGCATCGAAGTGCAGAAGTCATCGAAGTGCCGAAGTCCCAAAGCACTGAAGTGTCGAAGTGTCGAAGTCGCCGAAGTTCCAAAGTCCCGAGGTGCCGAAGTCCCGAAGCGCCAAACTCCTGAAGTCCCGAAGCGCCGAACTCCTGAAGTCCCGAAGCGCCGAATAGCCGAAGTCTCGAAGTCCCAAAGCACCGAATGGACGAAGTGCCGAAGTCTCGAAGAGACGAAGCCCAAAGTGTCGAAGCACATGGCACACTCACCAGTAATGACACATGGTGCTCATTCCGGGTCATTTGGTCGTGACACATGTCACCCTTTTTTTCATGACACATCAACAATCATGACATTGTATGACGTTAGGCCACCACGTCACTTCAACAATTTTCCTCCAGGAGATTTTTCATGTTTCACATTTGAAAATCCCGAATCCATAAGTGTCGAAAGCTTGAAGTGAAGCTGGATCGTCGATTTGCGGGGGGCCATGTGTCATTTGATCCATCGCTTGAGAGGATTTTCTTGAAATCATCTCAACCGTCGATCTCAGGAGGCCACGTGTCACTAGATCCATAGCTCCATGTAAAATAACTGAAGGCAGAGGAGGTTTGAGATTTGATTTCTCTAAAGTTCGGAGACACGAAAGGATCTTGGTTGTTGATCTATGGAAGCCACACGTCATTATATCGCCAGCTTCGGGTAAAAGCACTGAAGGCAGAGGAGGGTTGAGATTTGATTTCTTCGAAGTTAGGAGAAATGAAAGGATCTTGGCCATTGATCTATGGAAGCCACACATCGTCAGATCCTTAGCTCTAGAGGATTTTCTTAGAGGAAAATGAAGTTTGAGAATTGAAAACTCTGAAGCTTGAATCACAAAGAAAATCGCGACCGTCGATTTGAGAAGAAGTAGATTCGATCCGTCGATATAAAAGAACCATAGATAAGTCGTTGATCAAAGGGCCCCATCCCATATCACAAGATCAGTGGTCACACTCCATTGCGGGGTTGGAAGGTGCTCGAGCTTTAAAATTTTGAGGGCGGGCCACAATCGGAACCATGGTATTGAGAAAGGGATACATGGCAGAAGGAAGTGGATTGCAGGCCCAAAAGCGATGTGATTTCAAACTTCTTTTTATGTACTCGCAATCACGTGCTCATATAGCATCCAATCCGAGAGCAACACGTGGCTGCCCCCTAGGCACTAAGCCTTGTCCCGATATCGAGGGTTCAGTTAATAAAAGAAAGGACTGGTGGTTGAAACCTCAACTCACTTAGTAATTAGAAAGTATGGGGGATCTGACCGTGGAAAACACAGTTGTCAGCCCAAGGTACCGCGGTGGACGAAGTTTTCCTATAGGCCCATGCCGAGCTGAATTTGCGTCTGATAGGAGGATACATGCACAGTCTGATAGAAGACTGCTCGGATGAAAAGCTATGAATGAAATGGCCAGATCACACTCCTGGCAGAGGTGAACCGAGATGATATAAAATAGATCAATTTAGATTTTAGAGGGGGGGCGGGGGGAGTTTTGCCTAGAACGGGGAAAGTTTTGAGAGTTTTTATGACTGTATTTTTGTTGTAAGCATGAGGGCCTGGATTGTAAATTGTTATGTTAATGAAGATTCCTTTAAGTTGTTATATCATACCGTCTTCTTATTTTTCATTTCCTGTTTCATTCTTGTCTGGATGTAATCTCTCTGATTTATGGATCCCTGAGGCAATGGAGGATCTGTTGTCGTCGTGCCCATATTCCATGGTTCAATAGAAGTTTATGTTTCTCTTTCTTGTCTGGGTGTAATCTCTCTGATTTATGGATTCCTGAGACGATGGAGGATCTGTTGTCATCATGCCCATGTTTCATGGTTCAGCGGAGATTTTATGTTTCTCTTGCTTGTTTGGGTGTAATCTATTTTATTTATGGATCCCTGAGGCGATGGAGGATCTATTGTCGTCATGCCCATATTTCATGGTTCAACAGACGTTCTTTGTTTTTCTTCTTGTCGGGATCGTTGTAAACCCTGTGATTTCTGCATTCCTGAGGCGGTGGAGGATCTGTGGTCATCTTGCCCATTTTTTATGGTTTATCATTCAAACACTTTCTATCTTTCTCTTTCCCATCACCACTTAAATCCTTTTGTTTGATAGGGATCTTAAATGCCTTCAATCAACAGACTGTTTATGAATCCATATCCAAATGACCTATCACTGATTTGCAGTGATCTCCATTCTCTTTCCTTTCTTTAAAGTCTCGCTGACTCACCCACTCACACCCTTTTAATCCACAAACTTTCTGATGGGTACTAGGCTTATCCTCCCGCAATCTGAGGGTGAATCTCAGTGCTAACAAGTACCAAGTGTAAATGTAAAGAACATTTAGGCTCGAGATCCATTAATACCTAGATTTTTTGGTGTTGCATGCATTTGAAAAAATGCGTGGGGAATTGTTATAAAGATAGCATGTGCATATTTTTTGTGTTGTGTGCACCTGGGTAAGTGCACACATTCCACTATGTTGTGCACACTTGGGTAAGTGTGCGGTAATGACATGGAATTGTGCAATGATGAGTTATATATATGTACATGTGAATGTTTATGTTTTGATGCCAGAGAGCCTGTGTGATTATAAGGCTGGTGAGCCCGAGTTGATGATTACAGCCACGTGAGACATCCTCCAGGACACAAACCTGAGAGAGATCCCATGAGTTGGGTGTGCCCACAAGATGGGTGTGTGGTTCCTATCTGAGACAGAGTTGGAATGTTGTGATGGAATCCTCTGTGCAGAGAGTTGGGATGATACTCCAGATGATTCTCCTATGTAATGCAGTGAGAAAGAAGATTTGTTGATTTGGACATGCTTGTGGCTGAGCACATGTGAACGTGTGGAAAATACCATGAGTTGGGTGCATTGTTCTAGGACAGAGATGAAAGGATGTATTAGCCTCCTTTGAGAAGAGAGTTGAGATGATGTGATACTCCATATGATTCTCTTGTGTAACACAATGAGAAAGAAGATCTGTTGAGTTGGGCGTGCCTGTGGTTGAGCACAGGTGAACGTGATCCTAGTGGCTAAGCACTAGTGAGTGTGGTTCTCCTGTGAGATGCAGTGAGATAGAGATGTGGACATCCCTGTGGCTGAGCACAGATGGATGTGCCCCTAGTGGTTGAGCACTAGTGGGTGTATGAGATCCCTTTCTATATTGTACAAGAGTGAGACTTACCTGTAACCCTATTTGTGATGTAAAGGGTACAGGTCGGCCCCACCATCAAGTGAAAGATAATTAATGTAAAATATAATTAATGTGAAAGATAATTAATATTGTAATTATTAATTATATTATAGTTATTGAGGTCGTCCCTGTTGTGCCAATAGATGCTACTATTTACAGGTTCATTCTAATATAAATAAAGGTAAAATTCCCCATTGAGGCATAACAACACAAGTGTGAGTTTGGAAATTTTAGCAAACACTTGTTCTTGGGAAAAGTGTGCACCTCTCTTGGGCACTAGTCCTCTAGGTTTTGTGAGCACCCTCTTGTGTGCTAGGTCTTTATGGTGGTGGCGGTATTTCTCTTGAATAATATAGAAAAGGATTGGCTGGGTTTTCTTCCCTTGTTGAGAAGGGTTTCCCATGATACTTCTTGTGTACTTGTGCATGGTGTTTCTTCTTTTGATATTGGTTGTTGCAAAAAATTGTTTATGGTTTAAGTGAAATGATAAAAATGGAATGAACTTCATGTTTAAGCCTAGATTATTGAAAAATAGACATGGTATCAGAGCATAGGTCTTGAAGAGCCCCTGCATAAGCACTTAAAGCTAAGTCACCCTTCTTCTGCAGTTCTGTACGACCTCTAGGGTTTTTGCAAAATCCGTACGCCTCTCTCTTGTTTGGCCTTTTCAGCACCTTACACTTGGACATTGGGGATGAAATTTGGATAAGGGTGTACGTCCTCCCTAATCACACCTCCAAAGACTCTCAAAGTAAAATTCTGAGGATTTGAATTTTTGGCCCTAGGGTTTCTAGGGTTCCGCAACTTTCTGCAGAATTCTGATTTTACGGTTCCCACAACTCATTGAAGAAACATTTCAGCTCAACAAGTATTCCTGTGACACTCTCAAAGATTATTGTTGGTAGTCATAAGCCCAACAAAACCTAAGTTATTGGTCTAACCTAGCCATTAGGTTTTTTAAGTCTAGTTTGCGAGAGTTTGTGAAGAAATCCAAAAATATGAAAAACATAACCTTAGTGGAAGATAGGATTGATGGATCAAGCAACTTCAGCTCCTAGAATTCAAGGCTTCAGGTCACCCTTGAAGAAGATGAAATTTTGAGTGTGATAACAAAGACTTTACCAGAAACAAATACCGTTGAAGAGAAGGAAATAAGAAGGGAATAAGATGTCATGGAAATAAAAATAATCATCTACTCAGTAAGAGATCATCTCCTACCTCGTATTGCCAACCTAAAGACAACATATGAAATGTATGAAGTGTTGAAAGATATGTTTTAAAGTGACAACACCCTCAGAGCCCTTACCTTAAAGGGCCATCTTCAAAGTACCAAGATGACAAAAGGTGATACAGTTGCTATCTTCTTTATGAAAATATCAGAGATTAAAGATTAGCTAGGTGCCATTGGAGAAATCATGTTTGACAAAGAACTTGTCTTATCTAATCTCGACAATATTCCAAAACAATGGGAACCTTTTCTTCAAAGCATCAGTGGAAGAGAAAAATTACCAACTTTCGATTATCTGTGGACAGACTGTACTCAAGAAAAACTTAGAATTAGAAATAGAGGAGTAGAAGACCCCCCTGATGACAATCATGCTCTTGCACTTTGTTAGAACCCTATATAATAGGGGATCAGTGTTTTGAATAATATTTGTCTATTTTAGGCAGATGTATTCACTCACGTCGCTGGGCGAAGGCAACGAAAAGCACCTGACACTGACCAAGCATACAATAAGTACCTGCGCACAGAGTTCAAAGTAAGTTTTGGTGCATTTGGTTGAAAGGCAAAAAAATTGTGATTCTCATGGTCAAATGTAAAGACTGGGTTTATTATGCCCAAGTTGGGTTGACTATCTATGTTTGTTGAATTTTCGTTAAAAAAGAACAATTTGGCTCCTCGGCCTTTGCTCCTGTGCCTAGTTTGGTGAAAAATTAATATAATTTTTAGCGAAAAATATTGGCCTAGGGCCAACTTCCTAATGCTCGACACCAAGGGATATGCACCATTCCATGCACCAAGAACAGACAAGCAGCGCCAGCACAACACAAACACCAAACCCCAAAGCCCAAGCCTCGGGCTCCTTTCATTACTACAATGTATGAATGTTGATTAATTTAATCACTGAAAGCTCAGTCTAGCGCGTGGATGTGGGATATCGCTCACAGGAGATTAAAAAATATATAAACTCAGCGACAAGTGTTGAACCAGCAGCGTTAAAAACCCTATGACAGGTGTTGAAACAAATTAAAGCTGTCCAACGCAGATGAGGATGCATGCATAGAGGCATATACTGCATATTCTTCAAAGGGCAGCTGAAGTGAAATCATCGATTAAATCTGGGGATAGGTCTTTCCATCCTTTCAGGGTGAAGTCAATTGCCATGATTTTTGCTAAATCATCGATGAGAACGCGAGTCTCATTTGAAACAGGATTTTTCCTCTTGGGTGGACATGCTATATACTTGGGCCCAGATGATATCCAGATGGGAAAATGAGGAGAGACTCGTGATGTTGCTCGCGTATTGTCAAGTTATAATGACCTCATTATGGCCTGTGTTTTTCTTTTCTCTCGTAAGGATATCCTTGATTTAGTGAAGTATGGCAGCGTCCCTGTTATCAATGACTTGTCTGACTATAACCATCCTTGTCAAATCATGGCTGAAGCCCTTACTATTATTGAACATCTTGGTGGACTGGAAGGGGTTAAGGTTGCTTGTGTTGGAGAAGGAAATAACCTTGTGCACTCATGGTTTTTACTGGTTGCTGTGGTTCCATTTCACTTTGTTTGTGCTTGCCCCAAGGGATTTGAACCTGATCGTGCAACTGTGGAGAAGGTAAGGAACGCAGGGATTAGTAAAATTGAAATAACAAATGATCCTGCAGAAGCTGTAAGGGGGGAAAGTATTGTATATACAGATGTATGGGCGAGTATGGGCCAGAAGGATCAAGCTTCTTATCGTATTGAGCGCTTTAAAGGTTTCCAGGTTAATGAATCTCTGATGGCATTGGCAAGCCCCAAAGCATTATTCATGCACTGTCTCCCTGCTGAAAGAAGGATTGAAGTCACTGATGGTGTTATAGAGGCTTCCAATTCGGTTGTTTTCCCTCAGGCAAAAAATCACATGCATGCCCAAAATGCCATTATGTCGCATGCTCTTGGACTTTGAGCATTGCTGTGCTATTGAAATTTACATTATTCGTAACTAAATTCTCGATAAAATTTCACTAGCATCATTTCACAGACAGTTGAATGTGCACAACTTTGTAGCATTTTGAGTTGCATGAGTCAATGCTGTAAACTTTGGGTCCCCAAAAGACTCATGAATAGT
>JZKD02S0114717.1:57602-80295 GCA_000966675.3 Picea glauca | reverse complement strand
CCTCAGGGGGGGTCCAGAATACCACCCATCCTGAAAAAAACCGCCTTTTTCATTTTTTGCCTATTTTCGCCTGTTCAGCATGTCTTCGTCCGAGGCCATTTTTGGGCAAATGAAAACGAATTTTAAGAAACCGAGAGAGTTTTTTCTCCGTAACGGGATGAAGAACAAAAACCTCTCTCATTTTTTTCACAGGTGCCACGAGAAGGAATAATCAAAGCCATCTTCGAGGCCCTTTTTTCCATATTTTCGCTTTTCCGTTACAGTCCTGATTTTGCGGGAGCTGTTACGGCCAGATGGGGACGAATTTGGCGAAATCGAAGGAGGTTTTTGTCCAACACATTCCCATCTCCAATAAAATCTTCAGTTTTTTCCCAGGTGTCATCGTTGAAGAGAAACACACGTCTGTTCGAACCCCTTTTTCACAAAAAACCGGTCCGTCTTTCATGGCAGACAATTCCAAATTTTGTGGGATTTGTGGCTATTTTTGGCCGAGGAGGTTAAAACTGACTCTCGAAACTAATGGGGAGGTCTATCCTATTTATTCAGGGATTATTTTTAATGTAAAGGTTGATCAGTCGAGGACCATGATTTAAAATTTTGCAAAACAGCTCGCTGAGCTATCTGTGTTTTTTTATCAATTCAATGAGACAGTGATATGATGTAGGATTCTTGTGACTTTTTCGACTGGTGATGTGCATCCATTTGTGTTAATTTGTTTCTCTGTTATCATAATTAATGTCTTCCTCTGAATTATTCCAAGAATATTAAGAACATAGTTGGTTACAATGCACCCTCTGTCTCTGGCTTGGTATAGTTTTTTATTTTTTCCAATGAAGATTAAACTCAGAATTCTTAGTTGCTCTGTGTTTAATTGGATTCCTTGACCTGTTTCATCTCACCCATTTCATTTAAATTAAAGGATCTAGTGAATTGTCTACCTTGCCCTGCAAATATTAGCCTGCTAACATGGATTTTTGATCATTCGTTGCAGTGACTCCATAGCCCATGGTTTCTTTTCTCTGCCCATACTAAAAATCCATAAACAAACCTATGTTCTTCATAGCTAGCCTAATATTCTCTTCAAACAAAGTTATATCAAACAGAGAGATCCCTCTTTGAGTCTTGGAGGGCTAGATCCAAGACTCAAAGTGGTTTTGATGTTGCCTCTGTGACTGCCATCACAGCCTTGGACAAATTACAGAGTGCTAACAGCTCATTGCAACAACTATGTAATCAACAGATGGTGACGGGTCTTCCTCTTGTTTCATGCAGAGATGGTGTTTGTGTTGGTTGTGTTCTCAAAAAACATCATCGGTACAGTTTTGACAAACGTGCCTCTTGGCACGCCTTGGGTCCTTTGCAGCTTGTTCATAGTGATTTGTGTGGTCCACTTTCTTCTCCTTCTTTTTATGGGTGAAAGTATTTCTTAACTTTCATTGATGACTTTTCCAGATGTACTTGGGTTTACTTCTTAAAACTCAAGAGCAAATTTTTTGACAAGTTTTTGGCCTACAAGGCCCTTATAGAAAAGCAATCTGGACATCAAATTCAAAGGTTAAGAATAGATAATGGAGAAGAATATGTGAACAATAATTTTACAAGTTACTACACTACAGAGGGAATCCAAATGCAACACACTGTTCCATATACACCACAACAAAATGGTGTTGCTGAGAGAAAGAACCGCACATTAAAATAAATGGCTAATTGTATGATCCAATCTAAGGGATTAAGTCTAAAGTGTTGGGAGGAAGCCATCAACTGTGCAAATTATATAGTAAATCACACTCCCACAAAGGCTCTTAAAAATATAACACCGGAAGAAACTTGGACTAAAATTAAACCAGATGTAAGTCACTTTCGTGTATTTGGCAGTATAGCATGGGCTTACATTCTTGATGAGAAAAGGAAAGCATTGCAGCCTAAAAGTGTATATTTGTTGGTTATTCTGAAGATGACAAAGGTTACAAACTTCTTCAATCACATTGTAATGAAATTATTATTAGAAGAGATGTTAAATTTGATGAAAATCTCTTGGCTTGCAAGCCTAATTCAACGTTTGTGCCTTCTTTGGCCTGCAAGCCTAATTTGGCGGTTGTGCCTTCTTCGGCCTACGAGCCATCTTCGATGTTTGTGCCTTCTTCTGATCTGGTCTCTTCTTCAAATGATGACAGTGAGGATGAAAATCCACCTCCGCCTGCACACCCTCCTCCAGATGAGTCCTTTGAACTTGAACCAACACTAGCTCCATCACTTCCTATATGGGTCCGTTCAATATGAGAAGTAGTTGGTGATCTTGTCGGTGATCCTTTATATCAGCGTCGAACATGTTCACAGTTCTAGCGAGCCTCTTCTCTTTTGGTTTAAGTTTTAGAAACTCATGATCGAGAGACATTTTTAGAAGCTTTAGGTCATCTAGATTGGGGTACAACAATGAATGAAGAGTATCGTTCTTTAATGGAAAATGATACTTGGGATCTTGTACCTCTTCCAAAAGAAATAAAACTTGTTAGATGCAAATGGGTCTACAGAAATAAGTATCCATCATATGGAAGTGTTGAAAGACACAAGGCTCAGTCAATTGCCAAAGGATTTTCCCAAGTTGAAGGAATTGACTATAATGAAACCTTTGCCCCTGTAGAAAAATGAATTCCATCTTCCTTGTTCTTTCCCTTCATGCCTCACATAAATGGGAAGTTCATTAGATGGATGTTAAATCCGCCTTCTTGCATGGAGATTTTCAAGAAGAAATCTACATGGAACAACCTCTTGGCTATGTCCAGAATGACTCTATCCTTGTTTGTCACCTCAAGAAATCTCTTTATGGTCTCAAGCAAGATCCCCGAGCATGGTATGCCAAAATGGATATCTTTCTTATTGCCACTGGATTTTCTAGTTATCATTCTGATCCTAATGTCTTTACCAAGAAAGTAGGAAGCAATCTCATAATCCTTGTCCTTTATGTTGATGACCTTATCCTTACTGGTAGTGACTCAAAACTTTTAAACCATGTGAAAACCAACCTTAAGAATAAATTTGAAATGACAGACTTAGGCTTTTTCACTATTCTCTTGGCCTCCAAGTTTTGCAAACCAATGAAGGAATTTTCTTTCCCAGTCTAAGTATTCTTGTGACCTTCTTCGTCGCTTTCACATGGACGATTGTAAACTAACTCCTTCTCCCTTCCAATCTGGAGTCAAGCTTACTGCCACCTGTACTTCTCCTGAAGTTGATGCCACCCTGTAACGTCAGTTAGTTGGTAGCCTCTTATACTTGACTCATACCCATCCTGATCTTTCCTTTGTTGTTGGTATTGTTTCCCGATATATGAAAATGCCCCATGAAAGCCATTAGAAAGAAACTAAAAGGATACTTCACTATGTTCGTGGTACAGTTCAGTTTGAGATATATTACAGTTCATGGGGAACTCCTTTATTAGTTGGTTTCACTGATTCAGATTGGGACGACGACCCTAATGAATGGAAGTCTACTGCAGGTTATGTTTTCAGCCTTGGTTCAAGACCTGTCAGTTGGTATTTTAAGAAACAATAGGCTATTGCACTTTCTTCAGCATAAGCAGAGTACTGAGCAGCAGTAAATGCAAGTAAGGAAGCCCTGTGGCTTCGAAAAATCCTTTCAGAGTTTGGATTCCAGCACCAGCATCCGACCAGCCTTTGGTGTGACAATAAGACTTCCATCAAGCTCGCCAAAGACCTAGTTCAATATCAATATAGCAAACACATCGAGCTACACATGCACTTCATCAGAAAGCTCATTCATGATCAAGTTATTGAAGTGCTCTTTTTCCCTACAGAATATCAAGTTGCAGACATTTTCACAAAGTCTCTTACAGAAGCAAAATTTTCCAAACTTTGATCTATGTTAGGAGTTCATGAAGTTGTCATTAAGGGGGGGATAGGCTCTAATGCCTCCTTCCTTCTCCTATTGTGTCACTATTGTAAATCCCTCAATCCTATCCCAAGTTGTTCTTAAGGGGGGATGTTAGGATATTTAGACACTTAGGAGTTAGTTAAGATATACTTGGTCTATAGTGTCGTTAGGTAAAAGAGTGTTTCTTTAGTATGCATTTGTAGTTAGGAAATCCGATGGTCACGATATGTTCCTGACATAGAGTGATCTGACGGTTCATACTCTCATCGATCTTAACGACCATTGATTCATGGCTTAACACCCAATTGGTCCATGATCTCTATTTAATGAGCATGGAGGGTCATTTGTTGATGATCGATTATGAGAAACTCTCTTGTAAAATCTCTATGTAATCTTTTTCTTTGCATTAATAAACTTCTCCAAGTGGCCGTGTTGGATGGGGCCATGGATGTTTCCCCTTAGGGGTTTTACCACGTGAAAACATCGATGTGTTGATCTTTGATCTGATTATGTGAGTGGTTACTGAAGGTATTCGTCCTCTGTTGGAATACCTGTGTTGTCGAACAACAGGGATAATTTCTTTGATCAGGCTTTGAACTAAGCGTTCAATAATCAAATGGATATTTAGAAAAGGTCATCCATAGAAGCTTGATATTTTGAAGCTAGTAGCATCAACTCTTAAATACTCAAAACTACATATAGAGAAGTAACCTGACTATACACATAATGTTCCATTGAAAATTCTAGTCGAATTCATACCCTCTCAACAAAGTCGCATTCGGGGTTCTTTCTCTGGAGAAAATCCGTCCACAGAATCCAAACTAGTTGCAACCCTGTAATGTAATAAATTACTTCCATATTATTCTGAAATCCAGACAAAATTTCGACATAGTATAGATTTACCTAAAAAAACAAATCATGGAATACCATGCGCAGAAGTGTTGGAGAAACATTGGAGAAATTACAGAGGAGTTGGAACTAATAATGGCTTCGGCGTTGGGAAGCTATATTGGTAATAATCATGTAATATTCCCAAATGAATACAACTTCCGCCCTAGTTCGAAACTTGGATATTGATGCATGATGCATCTAGGATTATTAGTGGATAGCCCAAGGAAACTCTTGAGACAATCCTATAATCCAGCGTCATCCTCCAAGCTCAAGGAAATATAACACTTCAACATAGGTTTCAAAGCGAAATTTATCTTGGAAATTTCCCCGGAGTTCCCAGAGAAAATATGGTGGCCTTGAGATCTTCATCCTTCTCCGTCAATTCTATGACCTTAGGGTAACCCTCTGACATAGGAGCACGTGCAAGCATGACCAATCTCATGGCCACAAAACCCTTACCTACAAGGCCATGCCATGGGCACTGGTGTTTCTCACAGACTCGGTTGTGTACACTCCTTCCTAGTTGATGGAGGTGCCTGGGCAACCACTGCCACTAGCTCTGATTCTGAAATGAAGATTCCATTTGGGTTTCTAAAAATTTTGATAGGTGTTTTGATGCGCTATACTTGATCCATGCATCCATGCAAATCTCATCTTATATACGTCTGAGTGTTTTTATTAAATTAATTTCATGCATAAATAAATAAATAAGATCAAAAGAAGTGAGATATGACTCAATTTAAATTTTTTTTAGGTTTATCATTAAAATAGTATGTGAAGCCTAGAACAAAATAAATTTAAAATTATATTAAAAATATTTTAAAACATCATTAAAGCTAATAATATAAGTTGAATTTTTTAAAGTTTGTTATCAAAATAATATATAAAATTTAGTGTGAAAATAATTTTGAAATGATATTAAATAACTACAAAGTAAATTTCTCATCTTTAATTTTCAGTCCCAAAGAATATATAGATCTCAGGTGGATTTAAATAAAAATGCTCTATTTTATATAAATAATGAATCATGTTTGATGCGACATATGCATTCTTATTAGTTTACTCATCTGTCTAATTTAGGTAGGAGAAGATCTTCAAAAATTGATTATATGCAAAGTAGATCAGCTTGTAGGATCTCTTGAAGGTAAAGCAAATATCCAATTCCATAAGTCAAGTTTAATGTGTTTTTTTATTTTTTCAAATATCCTATAATTATATTTTCCTAATCCTGAAGTCCTTCGGTTTGATGTAATCACATCTTGGCTTCCAGTACTACAAGATCTTGGAATAATAATCCGGTTGTACTTTTGCTTATGCTAATATTTCATTTTTCTTAAGTTGTGGGGTGCGTCACAGAAAAAGAATCTATACATGAGCACAATGACAATGATAATGTGTCCAAGATGAAATATGAAGACAAAGGCAAAGCGTGATGAATTGGGTGAAACTGGGAGAACCAGGCATCGAAAGATTGAGAGTAGCATGGTCAACTGAAAGACAGGAATAACTCACTCCAAAGGCAGGCATGCAGGATGAGTCTCGGAGTTATCTCTTCATGGGTACTACATCCCCTTCCGACAGGGGGAACGTGCTTCAAGCCCAATTTCTGCCTAGGGTGGCACACCCCCCTCCAAATTTTCCACCCGACGAATGGGGGGCGCAAGATTTCTCCTTCAAGCAAGTCCACACTGCCACACTCATCAGGTATCACTAAATTGATAAGCCATGCTTCCTTCCACCCTCTTTTTTTCCTTGAACAGTCGCGACCCCAAACACATTCCCCGCAATACAAAACTGAGGGGTCTTTCTCTCTCTTCGGCCTGGTACCTCCACTGTTGAGATAATAGTTTGCTAGCGAAGAACTTTGGTACGTATCAAACACAACAAATTATTATTATTTTTATTTTTTAATATAGATATTGTTTTAATTGTTAAGATACAAATGCTTATTAAAATTAAAATCTATCTTTTTTGAGAGATTTAAAATACTACCTCATTATTTATTATTATTTTGTTGCTTAGTAGTGGAACTCGATAGTTGTTCTGCACAAAAGAAGCCACCACCCATCCCCGACATGCATGCCAGTGTCCCGTTGTTCATGCTAGCCGAGAAGGGCAATATTTAATATGTATGTATGTTCTCACACATGTGGGGGGAAGGGAAGCATGGGTAACAAAAGGTAGAAGGGCCCTCACTAACTAACTAATGTGCTGACAACCCACACACATATTGGTTTTAATGATTCATTGGGGTGTCAAGGAAGGAGTCTATCATAGGAATGGAGAAGAACTCGATCCTCCCTGTCCTCGAAACTTAAATCTTGGACCGTACTTCTTTAACTGCCTTTAGTTTCTGTGTCAAATATTTTCCCTCTTAAATCAATTCCTTTCTTTTAATGCCCTGCCCAACCCACACCACCCCATCGCCTTTAAATTTTATTCCTGGCTTTGAAACCCCATTTTGTTTCTCTTAATAACCAGTTTGTCATCAAGGGTAAATCTTACACCTATTGAAAGTCTCATTTTTATTGAAATGTTTTATTTTGTAATAGATATTAGTTATTAGCGATGGAAATTAATCATAAATCTTAATTGCTGAAAATGGATTATTTTTATTCATTTGTATTTTGTTCAGTTGATTTTTTCATTTTTTGGCATTTAATTTTTGTGCAGTGATAAGAAATGCGACTAATGCTGAAACTGATTTTTTATAAAAACGTGAGAATGCTCAAGTTGACTCATACCTTTTCCATAAGATAAAAATGAGTTTTCTTGATTTATTTGAAAGATACTTATTTGGTGTTTATATGAGTTGTATTATTTGTTTCTGGTATATCTTTGATGTTCTTGTATATCTTTGACGATGGTTATAAATTAGTCACAACATTCTACAAATCAATGTAAATATTGAACATTCATAAATAGAAATAAGATAAATAAAATAATTAAATACATAAAAGAAATCCAAGCTAAAAAGTAAGATATCACAATCCACAATATTATAAATTATCATGAAGGTCAATGTATCCAACGTCGAATGTGTGATAACCATCCGCGAAGACTCTTTCGAGCTCAACCTGGGGCTCCCAAACGCTTGCAAAATCAATTGTTTGAGAAAATCCTCAAGTGATCGGTGGCTTGAAATCGGGCTTTATTTTTCTCTGTTGGCCTTGCGACTTGGAGAAGACAATTCAAGGAAATCATTAATAATTACAACAATCCAAGGAAAGCATTAATAATTACAACTACATTTGTGACTCATATTCTTCAACGAGAACTCAGATTCCTCAATGAGGCAGGGACTAGCTGCTTTGCAGCCATTTCCCTTGTTTGATTGAGCTTCTCCTTTGGCAAGGATATAATCTTAATAATGCATCAGGTTTTGAAACAACAAGAGAAAGAGAAGATGATCAACACGGAATATCTAACATAGACATGGATAAAAGGACTCCATAAAGACTTGCTAACCTAAAAAATCTACTAGACAATTCAATGGTAAAATTATGCATCCTAGAAGAGGAATTCGAGTGTTAAACAACAGATGAGGATGGTCAGGGGTAGAGCTTACACGATCTCTTCATAAGGCTGCTTTGGTGGTTGTTAGGCATGGCTATGATTTAATTATTCAATCTAACATGAATAACACAGTTGATAAGCTTACAATGGGGTCAGAACTTTAAGGTATAAGATTGATATCACTGATTCTTTGGCAGAGAGAAACAATCGAACTTGGCATCACACCTTTTGTAGCACCTAGTGAATACCCATGCAAGTGTTTTAGTTGAATATCTATAATTTCTAGTGGTGATACTACAAGGTAGGGTAGTTGAAAAGATGATGTGTGGATGCAACACTTCAAGAATGTCATTGGAATTTCTTCACAATGCCTCTTGAATGACACGCAAAATCATTTTTGTATAGTTTAATAGGAAAGGTATAGATCTACTATCCATGGGAAGAATGTCCAAGAGCTGCACTGAAACCAATGAAGAGGCAAGAACGTTATTTAGACTACTGCCTGCATTTTAGCCATAACTTTTGACTTCGGTGACCATTTCAACAGTTCTTTATAGTGTTGGAAAGATCATTCCGAGGTACACAACTTTCCAGTCATACAATTTGAGATATTCCTAACCAATTGTATTCATTTTTCAAAGTAAATATAAGGTACCTTATTGGTAGTCTCATAAGACACAACGCCTCAATCATGAGAAGAGGATCCGGGAATCAAATTCAGGGAAGTTTACATGATATTTCAATTAATTATTGTTTTGGTTATATGAGTTCAGATGTTGGTTTTTGATAAGTTACACATAGGACACTCATTTGTTGCATGTTAAATGGCGTTGGATAACCAATGTTGAGAAGAGGTCATACTCAACGTCCCAATGATGTGATCTACAACCAAAGATGACATAGCAATAGTAGCAACAACCACTGTAGTGATAGAGTAGTAGCTAATAAAATTTGATGCAAATGAACAAAGAAAATATATGAATCCCATGACGATTGACTGTCCAACTTGGATAACGATTGATGCCTCGATGTATGAACTAGTCGTTGCAAGAGATGAGGTGCACTACAACCAAAATTCACAATGGCCCACTAACCCTAGAGGAAAATTCGAAATGTAATTGTTGTATTTTCTCTCTCATCATTACAATGGGAATAAAGACAAAGACAGGGAAATGAAAGGTCACTAGGTTAGGCAGAAGGTCAAGAGTCATTTTGAGCTTCAATAAATACTAGAATTGTGCCCAAAGAAATGATATTTTTGTCTCTTCAAGCATTGTATAGACTCAAGAACTAATTCAAGGACATATACCATGTTAATAAAAATTGGACAGATGTCATTAATTTTTTCATGTACTATTGTTGAAATTGTTAATACGGAGAATCCCTCAGGGCCAACTTTTGACAGAGAGAAAAACTCACATATGTTGTTGTTTTGCTACGAATTGTTTCAAGAAAAATGTTTTCTATTCACACGACCTATAAGAACATGTTTGTTTATAGACTATTCTGACACAATATGTGTTTTCTTGTAGTTTTTTTACTCTTTCTTATAATACATGACCTAAGCGAATGAGTTGTGAATGTATGCAGAAATGTGACTTAGACTGTTTTGGTTATAGACTTGTATGCATGTGTTTCTAACTGTGCGCCTTCATGACATCTATTTGATTGGGGTTTATTTATAGTTTTGTTTCATTACAACTCATTCTGTTATTATAGTGCACTTCTAGCTAGGATAGGGTAGATTAGAAGTAGATTAGATACCTTCATTTATATAGTCTTAATCTATGTCTTCCATTTGTGCAACCACCCATCACTCACCCTCATCGGTCGACCAGGAAAAAAATGGTAAAACCAAACCAGTAATGGTTGTTGGGCCAGAATCCAGATGGATTCCCTATTCCAAACAGTGAGAGGTCTAATTGAGACTTCTTACCAGGGAGAATCCCTTAATGTTGTCGTGCAAATTTAGACCTGTCAACAATACACTAACAATACACATCAATGTCGTTCAAATAAAAGCATCGCAATTAATTTTAAAAACTAAACATAGTGGTGCATATTTCATGATGCCCCATCATCGATGTGTTATAAAAGACAATATACCACTAACCAACATGTCAATGCTTTGGGAACATCGGAGCACTGGTGCATTCAAGTTAACCAAGCACTTCGCTAAGTTTTCATCCAACAAATTTAGCATATCAGTGCATCCATGTTAACCAAATGCACTGGTGTTGTTAAAAGAACAACACCAGGAAAAATAAGGAACGAATTTGCATAGTGTGGTGTCTATTTAGACTCCTTGTTACCGATGCTCTATACAACACAATGCACCACTAAACAAAACCTTGATGCTCCAATATCATAGTAGCACGAGTGTGTTCATATTAACACATCGCTCTGTTGAATTTGCAATAAAAAATTTAACTTAGTGGTTCCCCTAGATCCAACAAATGCGTCGGTGTTGTAAAGAGCACGAAACTAGACCAAATATTTCACAATCTAACAACACAATGCATCTTATGGGATGCACCAATAAAATATGTGGTGATGTGATAACAAATATGGTCCATTGGTGTGTAAACTCTAACTGTACGCATCGATGCCATTCGAAGGAAAACACATTGAAATTTTTCAAAAAATAAATATAGTGGTGTGTCCTTCGTGATGTCACATCACCAATGCATTATAAAATACAAAAAATAGCTAAACAACATGTTTGTGCTCTGGAAACACTATTTCATTGGTCCTTTCAATTTAACAAAGCACACCGCTAAGTTTACATGCCATAAAATTTAGCGTGGCAGTGCATCCATGTTAACCAAATGCATCGATGTGGTTAAAAGAACCATACTAGGAAAATATTGAAAAACTTGGCATAACAGGGCATCTCATTGGATGCCCCGTTACTGGTTCTCTATACAACACAACACACCGCTAAACAACATGCCAGTGCTCTAGAACATTGGAGCACTAGTGCGTTCAATTGAACAAAGTGCATTGCTAAGTTTACAGGACATAAAATTAAGCATAGTTGTGTATCCATGTTAAGAAAATGCACCGGTGTTGTTAAAGGAACCGCAACAGGGAAACAATTGAATGAATTGGCATACTGAGGCATCTGGTTTGATGCCCCATTGTTGGTTCTCTATACAACACAACACACCACTAAACGGGTGATGCTTCAATAACATGGTAGCACCGGTGCGTTCCTATTAACACATCACATCGGTTAATTTGCAATAAAACAATTTAACCTAGTGATGCCCCTACGTCCAAAAAATGCACCGATGTTATAAATAGCATGACATGGGTCCAGATATTTCACAATTTAGTAGCATGATGCATCTTATGGGATGCACCATTAAAACGCGTGTTGGTGCGACAATAAATGTGGAGCACTAGTGTGTGATATTAACAACACTGCATCATAGTGATGTTTTTCTGATATAGAGCACAAGTGGAGGTTTAGTGATTGTTTTAGGTGCACCAATTACTTTTCTACATTATTTTGAAAACATAAATTAATTTTAGTTTTTGTTAAATACAAGTTATTTATATATCTATGTGTTTTATAATTTCAATTCAATTTATCTATATATATGTTCCTAAAAATATTTGGATGTAAATTAGAGATGACAACGACGAGAGGAGGAGGATGAGTGTTGGGCCTGGGTATGGATTAAGAAAGAAGGAAAATAAAAAGGAAAACAAAAGACAAAGTATGAATTGCACATAAGACACACTAACTGAGATTGGGTCGAAGTGGTCGAAGAAGCAGAAAAGAAGGAGCGAATTAAGGGAAAATGGGCCGTTGGGCAAGAAGATCAAGGATGACAGATCATCAAGGAAGATGGATCGTGGACAACTCAGCAAGCGGAAAAATCCACCAATGGATGCTTTGGAACACTTTGTGATAAAGAAGGAAGTATAGGCTAGCGAAGCCCAAAAAACATGGGTCAAAGAGGACCTAGGGTCTTAGACACCTAGGGTTTTGGATCTAGGGGTTTGACACCTAGAATTTGTCATGTAATTTATAAATAAAGGTCTAGAGGACCTGGGATTGGTTGGTGCTAAGTCGGTTGAGAGTTCATTGTTATTGTGTGATTGAGTGATTACTACTATGTGAGAGAGCATTATGTATTGTAAGATCTTCAGCTGGGTGTGAAGATCAACCCTATAGCTGGGTGTGCAGGGAGGGGAGAGAGAGAAAGAGAGAGAGATCTGAAAGCTAAGAGTGCATATAGAACTGTATGTTTTCACATAATATATCAAGAAGCTCAGTTCTGTGGACATAGCCCTAGGGAGAGGGTGAACCACGTATATCTTGTTGTTATGTGGGATTGGTGTAGTGTTCTTTTACCTTCTGTTATTATGTTATTGCATCATTGTGTTAAATCTGAGATATAACTATGCGAAGTGGGTTTAAGTTGGTAATCGATATCCAGTTGTTGTGTTGATATTGTTTTAGATCCAATTTGTATTTCCTCTGGTTGTAGAAACATGTGTCCTGCAACCCCCTATTGCTACTTCAGGTGAGACTACATCTGCTTCACAGGTGTTGTTGAAAGGGCTAGTAGTTAGGGCTTGTTGGCGCATTGTTAGAGCTAAACCCTGGGTCTACCCCTGTTCCAACAAATGGATCTGTTGTCGGGACTTGAAACTATGATTGTTGGGAACTGGGGAAAAGAGAAAGCTATGTGCGTAGATCTATTGTTGTAGTGAGTGGTACTCTACTTGATTGTAAGAAGGCTATGTGTTGTGCCAAGATCGGGGAAGGAGGATCTAGTGAGGTGCGCACAGATCTCCTGTCCTATGCAGAGTTGGTTTTGTGGCTCTGTACATTGAAATAATATAATAAAGAGAAGAAGAGTTGGTGGACGTAGCCCCACGCTGAGGGTGAACCACATATATCATGTGTTGTGATTGCTTTGTGTCATTTATGTGATTTATGCTTAGTGTTGAATCTTTTTGTATGTTAGATGCATATGATATAGTAGTTTAGTGCTTAATAACTTAGATGAATGCTATATTTTTTAATGCTATGTGCTAAATGGTCAGATATGCTTAGATCTTGTTGAATACTTCGTTGTTCTGTAATTAGGGTTTTACCTACGATGTGAATAAAGGGTTAAATACTAATGAATGTTAACTACTAAGTGCTCTATTAAGTCTTATGATCACAGATTTGTGTCCTAGCTAGGTTGTAGACACTTTAGTCCTACAACCCCCCCTACCTCTACCTCGAGTGAGACTTCATCTTCTTCGCAGGTGTTGCCGAAAGGGCCGGTAGTTAGGGCTTGTTGGTGTGCTGTTAAAGCTGAACCCTGGGTCTTCCCCTGTGCCAACAAATAGTTGTTGAATAGAGTAGTACATCAAGTATCTATAAAGAGAAGGACAAATAAGGAACTACACCTGAATGCACAGATTGGAGACTATGACATAGATTACGTGGTCCTCGACTTAGGGTTAGAAGTCAATGTTATGATGAAGCAGACCTAGGCACTAATGGGAAAACCTAAGTTTATTTACTCCCCTATCGGGCTTAGGATGGCTAATCAGCAGGCAGTAAGCCCCTTTGGGAGACTAGAGCATGTCCCTGTGGACATCGACGGGGTAAGGACATTTGTGGATTTCGAGGTGATTGAGATAGTTGACGATAGTTGTCCTTATCCTGCACTGTTAGGAATTGATTGGGATTTAAATAATTCTATCGTGGTTGAGTTAAAGAAAATAAGAATGACATTTGAAGGTGATGAACTTACAGTCATTGCACCTATGGATCTTGATGAAGGTTGCAGATACACAGATCCCAACAGAGAATAATATTGCGCAAACAAACTAGAGAATATATATAAGCTAATAGAAAGACAACACGATTACATTAATCCTATAGTAGATGGGAATTTAAGTTGGCGAAGTGAAAATGCATGTTCATCAGATTTAGAAGAAGCACTAGAGAACTAGTAGAACAAAATGTATGAAGTTTCTGCGCAGAGATGTGCTAGATTGACCAGGGAAGTTCATTGGATCAGCACAGAAGTAAGCAATCTACCCACATTTGATGGTTTAAATCATTTATAAACATTCCTATCATAATTTGAATAAATTGTACTAGTACAATGTTGGCACTAGATGATGCTTTAAAAGAAACACCAGCGAGATGGTTGGGAACACACAAGAAGAACATCGTGGATCGGGTGCAATGTCGCACTTTGATGATAGTGCACTTTTCAGACCAAGCCCTTAAGCTCGCAAATGTTGGAGATTATTGGGATGATTGACTATTGACAAGATCATAGAACTACTGCATGAGTATCAGGACTTGTTTCCAACCAAGTTTATTGATATGAAGGGAATTAAAGGGCCCATGGGAGAGATGAAGATTTCGTTGAAACCAGATGCAAGGCCAGTCAAGCAGAGACCCTACAGATTGAACCCAAAATATAAGCAGAAATTCACGATTGAACTAGACAAAATGTTGGAAGCAAGAATCATAGAACCTGTTGAAGAGTCGAAATGGATTAGTCCTATGGTGGTTCAAGATAAGAAGACAAGAGAGATCAGAATTTGTGTAGACTTGAGGAAACTGAATTATGCATGTTTACATGATCCATTCCCTACATCGTTTACTGACGAAGTGTTAGATAATGTGGGAGGACATGAAGTTTACTTCTTCACAGATGGATTTTCAGGTTATCACTAGATCAGGATTGCCAAGGAAGATCACCATAAGACCACATTTGCAACATAATGGGGATCCTACCAGTACATAGTGATGCCTTTTGGATTGAATAATGCACTAGCCATCTTTTCTAGGGTGGTAGTCAAAGCATTCAAGGAATTTTTACATAAATGTTTGGAAGCATATTTTGATGATTGGACTGTTTTTAGATTATTGCAAAATCATATTAAATGTTTAACACTAATGTTGGATAAGTACATGAAATGTCAAATTTCCCTGAACCTAAAGAAGTGCATCTTCTTTTAACCCTTTGGCGTCCTGCTAGGCCATATTTTGTGTAAACAGGGGTTGTTGGTAGATCCATCTAAGATTGTTGTTATTATTGATTTACCTCCTCCTACTTCAGTAACACAGTTGCACACTACACTGGGACATACTGGATACTACATAAAGTTCATTAAGGGCTATCCATAGATTACAACACCCATGGATAATTTATTGAATAAATATTGTTAGTTTCAATGGACAGAAGAATGACAACAGAGCTTCGACACACTGAAACATAAAATCGTCACTACGCCTATTCTGGTTTTCCTAGATTGGTGTAAGGAATTTCATGTGCATGTTGACTCCTCGTCCATTGCATTAGGAGAAGTGTTATCACAACCAAGAGCAGGAGATATTGACCAACCATTAGCCTTTCCTAGCAGGAAGCTTTTAACAGATGAGATAAATTACACTACCACTGAGAGGGAAGGTTTAGCCATGGTGTATGCACTGCAGAAATTTCGACACTACTTGCTAGGAGGACACTTTAAGATGTTCACTAATCACTCTGCATTGAAATACATAGTCAACAAGACAATGTTGGGGGGAATAATATGCAGATGGCTTATTTTATTCCATGAATATGATTTTCAGATTGTGGTCAAGCCAGGGAGAATGAATAAGGGACCTGACCACTTGTCTAGGTTAGAGCATGGAGAGGAACCTACTAGTCTGGAGGATACAGTGTTAGATGCACAATTGCTGGCCATCAGAAAGGTCGATGATCACTTCGCCTAGATAGTTCATTTCCTATCAATAGGAATGACACCTCACGAATATACAATCATTCAAAAGAAACATGTGGTAGTTCGTGCTGTAGAGTTTTCACTCATAGCTGGACAACTATACAAGATGGGACCTGATGAGATTTTAAGGAGATGTGTTATGGAGGCAGAGAGACCACTGATTCTGGCAGAATCACATGAGGGCATCACAGGAGGACAATATACAGGGAAAGCAACAATGCAGAAGGTTCTCAGAGCTGGCCTCTAGTGGCCCACTTTACACAAAGATGCTAAGGAATACTACAGAGCCTGTGATGTATTCCAAAGAGTTTGGAAACCTTCCAGAACAGATGAGATGCCTTTAGCACCTCATCTAAACTTACAAGCATTTGATAAATGGGCCATTGATTTTGTGGGACCTATCAACCCACCAGGAAAACACACAGGAGCCAGATACATCATCACTGTGACATACTATTTGACAAGATGGGAATAATCAAGAGAAATCAAGGAATGTAGTGCAACTACAACTGTGCAATTCATATTTGATGATATCATAACCAGGTTTGGATGTCCAAAGATATTGATGAGTGATCAAAGCACACATTTTATTAATAAGACTATTGAATCCTTGACTCCATAATTTGAAGTTCACCATCAGAAGATCACTCCATACCATCCACAGACGAATGGTACGGTTGAAGCCTTCAAGAATATCTTGGAGACAACGTTGACAAAGATTTGCAGTGTAAAGAGGGATGATTGGGATTTGAGACTACCAGCAGTGTTATGGGCCTATAGAACCACTTACAAGAAGCTGACAATGCAGACTCCCTTTAAGTTGGTCTATGGTCTAGAAGCAGTTGTACCTATGGAATACTTGGTTCCTAGTCTAAGAATTGCAGCCTTTACAGATATGTATGACATTGGCGTTGTTCAAAGGAGGCTCGCACAGTTGGTCAAATTGGAGGAAGACAGGTTTATTGTGGGATTTCATCAACAAGTAAAGAAGG
Organism: Picea glauca; assembly: GCA_000966675.3. Taxonomy (NCBI): domain Eukaryota; kingdom Viridiplantae; phylum Streptophyta; class Pinopsida; order Pinales; family Pinaceae; genus Picea; species Picea glauca. Next base: position 63,244 of record JZKD02S0114717.1, on the reverse strand, counting down.
AACGAGAAAAGGCTTACCATGACAGACAAATCAAGAAGAAAGACTTTAAGCAAGGAGATGTGATATTGGTTTATGACAGAAAGTCCATGAAAAATCCAAGGAAGTTTAGGACACATTGGCTTTGACCATATGAGGTTGCCTATGTTACAGAAGGAGGAGCTGCACAGTTGAATACTTTGAAGGGAGAATGGAAGGAAGGTTTGGTGAATGGGAGTTGGTTGAAATTGTACTATGACAACCAGTTGCCTTGTAGCTCTCAGTAAAAGAAGAAGGAGAAGGGTCTAGGTACCAGGTGTAGTTGAAATTATGTACCAGACACAGAAAAGACAGTCTACACAAGGAAGGAAGGAAGGGAGGGACAGAGGAGAAAAAACAGGTTGCCCCGTGTAGTTTGAAGTCGAAATAAAACAAAAGGTTTAGACCTGAAGTGCCTCGAGACGAATCACAGGTGAGTGTTGGGGGCCTGTTGGGCCTAGGTATGGATTAAGAAAAAAAGAAAAGAAAAAGGAAAATAAATGACAAAGTACAAACTGCGCAGAAGACACACTAAATGAGATTGGGTCCAAGTGGTCAAAGAAGCAGAAAAGAAGGAGTGGAATAAGGGAAAATGGGTCGTTGGATGAGAAGATCAAGGATGATATATCATAAAGGAATTGTGGACAACTCAACAAGTGGAAAAAGCCACCAATGGATGCTTTGGATTACCTCACGAGAAAGAAGGAAAGACAGGCTGGCGAAGCCTGGAAAACATGGGTCAAAGAGGACCTAGGGTTGTAGACACCTAGGGTTTTGGATCTAGGGTTTTGACACCTAGAATTTGTCATGTAATGTATAAATAAAGGTCTGGAGGACCTGGGATGGGTTGGTGCTAATTTGGTTGAGAGTTCATTGTTATTGTGTGATTGAGTGATTACTACTATACGAGAGAGAAGTGATGTGTGTGAGAGCATTCTGTATTGTAAGATATTTAGTTGGGTGTGAAGATCAACCCTGCAACTGGGTGCGTAGGGAGGGGAGAGAGAGAAAGAGAGATATATTTGCAAGATAAGAGTGCAGATAGAACTATATGTTTTTACATAATATATCAAGAAGCGCAATTCTATGGACATAGCCCTAGGGAGAGGGTGAACCACGTATATCTTGTTGTTATGTGGGATTAGTGTTGTGTTCTTTTACCTTTTGTTATTTTTTAATTGCATCATAGTGTTAAATATGAGATATAACCATGCGAAGTGGGTTTAAGTTGGTAATCGATATCCAGTTGACGTGTTGCTATTTCTTTAGATCCACTTTGTATTTCCTCTGGTTGTAGACACCTGTGTCCTGCAACCCCCTATTTCTACTTTGGGTGAGACTTCATCTGATTCACATGTGTTGCCGAAAGGGCCAGTAGTTAGGGCTTGTTGGTGCACTATTAGAGTTGAACCCTGGGTCTGCCCTTGTGCCAATAACAAGCAATAACGAGTCAAAATGTACAACTTTGTACATGAGTGGGAGGCCCAATAGAGGGAGACGAAGTTGCTCATTCACCCTATTACACCATAGACACATGTCCTTTTGAGGGATGTTGGTCTCCTCAATTTTTATGTGGAGGGTACATCCCTCAAGGGGAACTATCCATTGTTACAATAGTTGATCCATTGTTGGGATCATGGTTGACAGGCATTCAGGGTCGGCCTCGATGTGTGGTATCAACCCATGGAGGAGGATGCTTATTTCATCATTGGTTTGTCTATGAGGGGGGAGGTTTGTTCATATTTCCCTGATCTACTACCCAGTGTTTCATGAGAGACCCAACTGAAATATGTGCAAAGATATGTCAGACTAAACATTCTTTTCGCTTCAGGATTCTAGGTTCCTAGTGGTCAGATGTGGATGATTTTATTTCATAGAGAAGATGTTAGGTGTGTGTGTCTTATTATCATGGCACTTTCACACTTTACCTCTGATGTGAAGTGAATTAGTTTCCGTTTGATGTACTATGTAGATATTTTAGTACAGAGGCCCTGATTGATTAGGTGGATGGAGATTTTTTTGAGACAATTTTGTTTTACATTAGATCGTTGTCACATTGTTGTTTATGAGAGGAGATTCTTCCCATTTGTGTCAAATTTATTTACATTATTTTTTGAGAGGGTTCATGCCACTCAACTAGGAGTACCCCAATTTCCTTCTAGGACTATGTTTGATGCACGTATGCGCATGTGGGAGAAATTTTTTCCCAAGCAGGGCCCGTAAGAGTGGTCGTGTACTCCGATCAATAGGGAGGTATGTGATTTTTTGGCTAGAGAGGAAAATCCTATCCTCGATGTTGTACAATATTGGTACGTGGGGATGGATTGGAGAGGATGTCCAAACATCTTATTTACAATAGCTGAGCCACCAGATGAGAGAGGTAATATTATCCTCATGTTTGGATAAATCTAGTTGCATGTTTTTTTGTCTTATTTAATGCACATGTAATTTATGGTAACATTTTTTTCAATTATCTTATTATTATTATCTATTTTTTTCCAGATATTGGCACATATGTTGGGGAAGAACCTCCCCAATAGGATGAGGAGATGGAGGAGGAAGAGGAGCAACCTAGTGTACATAGACCATGAATTTCATGTAGGCCAGATTAGAGAGTTCAAATAGAGGTGGTGAATCTCCTATGTGGTGTTATGGTTAGTCATGGAGTGGTACCTGCACTGGTTTGAGACATATTATGGGTACTAGATATGTCTATGATATGGACGACTCTACCTCATGACATGACATCACTGATGCATCATATTTTCAATTTTTTCAACCTCATCGAGAGGTAAAGGGATCCTACTCATGTTGTTTATGATTCTACTCCATCTACTCATCACCAAGCCGATCCACATCCTCTACTCCACCACATGGTTCTCCTCCTCCCGATCCTGCTTCTTCTCCACATATGTTTGCACCATTCGATGATCCTCCACTAGTATATTGTGAAACAAATTCGATGATTTACTTACGCATGTTCATCGCCATAACGCCACAAGTACGACGAAGGCAACAATAATTTTTTTTCCCGTCACCTTTTTCGCAAGTACGAAATTCAATTGTTCGTCACAATACTGACTAAATATATCATCGTAAGAGAGACTAGCATGCCCCAATATGTTCGTCACATTCACATCACTTTTACGTTGGAAGATCGACGAAAGAGTGACAAACTTGTGACGAAAATGTGACAAACCTTGGTTGAAAAAGTCACAAACCTTCGACGAATAATTGACAAAATTACGAAGAAAAAATGATGAGAAAGATGTATGTCCAAAATTTTGTGTATGGAAGGGAGAATACATGTTAGTTGAACCTTCAATAAAACATTGACAAACCTACGATGAAACATTGACAAACCTTCCACGAAAAAATGAAAAAATTTCGACGAAAAAATGATGAGAAGGTTGTATGTCCGATGTTTTTTATGGGGACGAAAGAAGCCATGTTTTTCGAACCATTGACGAATATGTCTAACGACTATCTATAATTAAAAAAAAATTAATGCCCAACGAAAGGCCTGTAGGGGAGATGATTTTGCTTTGACATGCAATGTTTTTTATTCCCTCATTAGTCCTCCACAACTGTAGAGGACATGAATGCTATGGATAACCATATCCATGCATATTATCCAATCCTTATAAATTTCATAATTGGCATATGTGTCTTTTCGAGAACACAAAAATGAACGCAAAATGATTCCATTAGTCCATTGTGCTTTGACATGCAATGCTTTTTATTCCCTCATTAGTCCTCCACAACTGTAGAGGACATGAATGCTATGGATAACCATATCCATTCATATTATCCAGTCCTTAGAAATTTCATAATTGGCATCTACATCTTTCCGAGAACTCAAAAATGAACACAAAATGATTTCATTAGTCCACTCCTAGTACACAATTTTTAATTTCTTACTTGTGAAGAATGTTTTTCTCCCTGGGTTGGACTTGAAGAGAGAAGTCTTCTATTATTGTTCTAACAATGCTCTTGTCTCTGATGTTCAAATGAACTAAATGCTTCTCCAATTCTTCCAAGTTTTTGAAACACCATAAAAATACCACATAACAAAAATAACATTGCTTTCAATGGAGAAGTTTTTCATTGAACATATGACTATAATAAACTAAGCATGGGGGCTTCAATGAAATTAGTGAACACAAAGCCTTTCTTCATCATATGATGTAACTATAACAGGTATTGGAAATTAATAAATATACTAGCATCCTAAACTTAATGTTGATGCCATACATGTATTAGTCTCATTTATCAATCACATAGATCCACAACCTTAGAAATAAATTACTATTTAAATAATACATTTAGTAAATAATTTCCTAGTAACATATATCCTTTTCTATTTTGTGTTGAGTAAAATAGCACATAAGTATAAACCTCTGATGGAATATAATGAGTGCAAATACCAATTGCAATCATTTCTACACCATTAATTCATGGCCCTGTTAAGGCTAGATACTCCCTTGCATTGTTTCAAGAAAAATATAAAAAAGTCCATGTTATCTCACTAGAAAATAATACAACCGAAAATCTATCTAAACTAGCATATTCCCTCATGTTATTTCATTATGTCAGGTAAGTAATATGACTTCTATTAAACATGCTTGCACCATATTTCAAATTTTCTAGTTTAAGCTCTATGTTAATTTGAATTTCATAACATTAATATTGAATGATACAATATATCTGGCTAGAAGAAGGTATATTTACCAAGATGTCCCAGAAGATGTCAAAGAATATATGATAGACCAACATCAGGATGAAATCCAAAGCCAACCTCATGGGAAGCTAAGACCTGTTACAACTTGCATTCACCAATAGATTGTTAATCTTGAAGTCACACCTTGTTATTTCATGAATCATATGAGTGAATTCTCAATAAACTTGAGGTATGGTAGCTAAGATCTGTTACAATTTGCATCCACCAATAGATTGTTAATCTTGAAGTCACACCTTGTTATTTCATGAATCATATGAGTGGATTCTCAATAAACTTTTATTGGAAGGTAGCAAAGGTGTGGTTTCATTTTTGGTTCATTTTAAAAGCATTTTTGAAAATAATCTATTTCTTGTATATTATAAGACAATGAAATTTAAACCATATAAAACAAGATGTTAAAGGTAGTAGTTCTAAAAATATGTAAATTTATTTCACCTATTAGGTGAAGAATCCTATAAATCAAACTCATAAGAATGGATTAGTTTCCATTAGAGATGCCATTGAAATTATAACACCATCTCAATCTAACTTTGTGGTGGCAATATGCTTGCATTATAAATTAGAAAGATATCTATGATTTGTCTACATAAGAAGAGAAAAGTTTTCATTGAGGATTTAAATAATTTATGGTGTTATCTATGACTACTCGAAATGTGCATGTTACTGTTAGACTTGCACCTGATCCCATTGCAATACCATTAATAAATGCTTCCTAAATCAAACATACAAATTTTACATGCAAATAATTAGATAAAAACATAACAATTAGAAGAAGAAATATTCCATTTACTTTTCTCAAACTAGTTGGGGAAAGATAACATGCGATCAATGCAATATTAACAATGTTTTATGTGAGCATCACAAAAACAATATATATATATATATA
>JZKD02S0114717.1:47488-57512 GCA_000966675.3 Picea glauca | reverse complement strand
TTTTACATGGTAAGTAAAGCATATACATATTCTACTTCGAAAGAAATAAACCTCAATTACATTGAAAAAATACACGTAAAGTCTAAGAGAGATTATTCTTCTAAACAAATTAGCATTGGCCTTGAATGCCAACTTGCATTGATAATAATATCATTTTTTGCAATTGTGAAAAAGGAGATATAAAGCAAAGATAATAATTCTTACCTGAGTTTTTTGGTATGTATGGATATGATATTGACGCCAATAGATTTTTTATAGAGTCTCAATAACTACAAAAATAGTTAATTGATCATAATTCACTATATGTGCACACACTCACAAAAACACACAAAAAGTCATGTTTGTACACACTTGAATATTTTGAAAGAATATTAGCATTTGATATTGATATTTCACATATATTTGACACTTCATATTTTGTAGGGAAGAAAAATTAATGCCAAAATATTAGTCACCATGAGCATAATAAGAAACTAATGAGCATTTATTGTCACTTAAACTTGCAATCTAACAATGAACTCTTTTGAAACAATGAAGTAAAGTTGTCAATATTTGAAAAGACTCTTTTGAAGCAATGAAGTAAAGTTGTCCATGTTTGAAAAGACTAGATTCCAATCTTCTTTTCCATAATTTAGTAGTCTCGAGTCTCCTCCAATAGAAAATGCTCACCCAACTCCCTAAAGGAAATATAGACACGTCAATAAAAGTTTGAAAGTGGCAAAATATTTGAATTTTTTGTAATAAAAAGAGTGGAAAGTTTTACCTTGACAATTATAATCTTTGCTTCATTTTCTTTCTCCCATTTTTCATAGAGCTTAGCTAATTGGATTTCCCGGACATCATATTAGAGGACCTATTAAAGAAATTTGGGAAATATGTTCCTAGACTAATTCCTTAACCATCAATTAGAGAGGAAAATCGATCATTGATTATCTTACCATTTCCCTATTAGAGATATTCAATTTATGTGGGTTATTTAGCGTGATGACATGTACATGACCTTTTGCTTCAACTAGGACAACCTGCTTGAATACCACACCTTTATTTAGTACAATTATCACCCAAAATATCATCAACCAAACCAGAACCACTATTAATGCACAATTAAGTTATTTTAGTCATGGAAATATCATTTCCTAGAACTTGATAAAAAAAAAAACTAGAGTTCACTATCAAAATGATTATGGCATTATGTATTAATTTAGTACCTCTTCTAATCCATATTTGAAGTTATTTGATTTTTCATGTTTAAAAAATAGTGAAACACAAGCCTAACAATCTTCTAAGTATGTATCAATAAAACCAAAGAAATATTTCTCAAGCAAATTAGAAACCACACAACTTATTTCATGCACATGTTACAAAAAGTGGAGCTGGAAGTGGTGCTTTTGTGCACCCTGTACCACGAGAAGAGTTCCACCAAAGGATCCCTTGTCAGCATATTAGCTCAACCTAAAGACTGTAGTGTCATTTGAAATCAAGATAACAAAGGTTGATTTGTTCATGAATATCAGGAAAGGCAAAGGAGCTAGCTTCCACCCCAAGCCCTAAAGTATCCCAATTTTACAAGTTTCCAACCATCCCTTTGGAAGTATATGAAACAGAGCAACCTAAAGAGCCCAAGCAGGGAAACGATATATTGGAGTCCCTAGTATTTGATCTTGAACCTGTAGTGGATAGATGGAGGCAACCCCCTGATTGAAAATACCCCCCTCCTTATGTGGGGCATGATTCTAACAGCTACTTGATATGACATCTCATCTTTTTTCAATGGGATATTTATTGTGTTTACTTGTATTTATCTGTATTGGCAGTTAAGACACATAAAGTATCTTTGTTTTGTTTCCCTTTGTGGTAAAGTTCCATTTACTAGGTTGTTTTTCCTATCAACCTTAGCTTGTGGTGGTTGTTATCACAACCATTTTTTGTATAAAATGCATGGGCCATTTTCATATATTAATAGAAATAAGAAGCATTTTATCAACAACAAAAAACAAGGAATGAGTGCATATCTAGTTGATAATGTTAGTGAATTTGTAATATTTGGGAGATGTCAAGGAACACATAGCTTTTCCAAAACAAAGAAGACAAAGTTGGTATTGGAATTTAAAGTAAACAAAATTTTCTAGATCAAGCTTTCAAAAAAATGATCTTGAAGACATGGTTAGTGATGCTAAAGAAAAAGGAAAATGAATCAAATTCCGAGAACTTTAGCAATTGGTTGGATCTCTTGTTGGAAGGGGATGTTGGAGGAGAAAACAATGATCTCCAACATTTATCGTTTTTATTTGAAGAAACAAAATACTTTATTAGTAATACACATAAGTTAGAAGACTTTGCAACCTCTGTCATAATCAAAGGCTATAATTGTATACAGACTATTTCATATTTCCTAAAGACGAAGTAATGCATATTGAAAATTTGGCCTCTACCACATATACTATTTCATATTTCCCAAATACATACTTAGACTTTTTATACTTTCTAGGCTAGAATCCACTAACTGCAAATTTTCTAGATAAAGTGCATGTATTTAACTATAATAAGTGTTTATATTCCCATAACTTTATGGAGGGGGATTGGCATCATGGAAAACTCACATTTTAAACTCAAAATTCCCATGTGTCTATGCTCTTGTCTTGCATTCCAAACTGACTGCATTCCCCTAATGACTTTTAGACCCAAAATTCCCCTTGGGATTTACCAATTACATTCAAAAAGACAATTTTCCATGGCATGACCAAATAATGAAGAAGCGTAACCATCATCCATACCTTTAAATTTGTTGCATCCATGCTACCTAGTTACTCAATAAAGTTGGATCCTTTGTTGTCGAGTGCCCTTGATCTATCTGTCCACAATCTGATCATTGGATGCCTGTTGTAGGCAGTCGGGGTTGAGCTCTATTGGTGTCAGTTGTTCTGCTACTTCCGAGGTGTCCAATAATGGTGGGAAATAAGGGCAAAGGAGATCCACATTGAACACTGGGTGCAGACCAAGGAAAGGAGGAATGTTGAGCTAAAAAGATTATCCCCCATGGCCTTGGTGGTAGTGTACGACCCATAATGGAGTGGGCGAAGCTTCCGATGGGGTCCTGTAAGGCGTTCTTTCTGCAAGTGCAACCAAACTTTGTCACCCACCTAAAACTTATGCAGCACATGATGTTGATCATGGAGTTGTTTGTACTTGTCATTGGACTTCTGTAAGATATCCTGAACCTGTTGGAAGATGTGATGGATCCGCTCAATGAACCGGGTGGCTTTGTCAGCTTTAGTTGGAGTAGGAGATGAGTCGGTCGAGGTGACCGCAAGGGGAAGTGAAACATATATGGGTCCCAATGGTTGGAATCCCAACCCCACTTGAAAGGGGTTGTGGCCAGTTGAGCTATGCAAGGCTCGGTTGTAGCTATGTTGGACATAGGGAAGGCTCTCATCCCATGTGCGAGGGTGCTTTGAATTATACATGCGAAGGATATGCACAATCATTCAATTTACAACCTTGGTTTGGCCATCTGTCTAGGGGTGGAAGGTCGTGGATTTGGTGAGCTTGGTGTCCAGCAGTGACAAGTGGCTCGGCCAGAATGTGCTGAGAAATCGACTATCCCAATCTGAGAAAATGGTTTGTGGGATTCCAAAATGTACCCAGACTCATTCAAAGAAAATCTTGGTAGTGGCCTCTGTTGTGATGCTCTTCTTGCAGGAAACTAGAATCACCATCTTAGAAAAGCGATCAACAACCACAAAAACACAGTCATTTTCCCGCTTGGTGGATGGGACGCCCGACATGTAGTCCATTGAGATGGATTCCCATGGCCTGTCAGGAGTAGGAAGAGGGGTGTACAAGCCCTGTTTCTTAGTGTTTGGTTTGGCAATAGCGTAGGTAGTGCAGGACTTGATATACTTGCTGACCTCCTAGTAGAAATGTTTTTGTAGCATCACCACTATCTTTTCAATGTCGAAGTGTACTACCATCCGACTATAGTGGGCTTCCCAGATCAACTTTGCTCGCTTAATTGATGGAACACATATATGGCCCAGACGACACAACAACCCATCCTGAAGATGAAAATTATCGAAAACTACATTTGCACCCAACATTTGGTAGGTGGTGGCGAAGTCAGGTTCTGTCTCATAGAGTTGAGGCCATCCAGATGTCTCATGGCCGCAAGAGTCTAGCACCATGGTGAGTGCCACGATTGGCGGTCTACTGAGGCAATCAATGAAACGATTGGTGCTTCCTGTTTTATACTTGATGTTGAGGTGGAATTGTTGCAAGTATGTGGCCCACTTTTGATGGCGGTCATTCTGCAATTTTCCCTATGTCTGCATGAACGACAGTGGCTTATGATCAATGTGGATGATTGTCTCCTTCCCAAGAATGTAATGTCTCCACTAGCAGCATGCTTGCACAATGGAGTACATTTCTTTGTCGTAAGTAGGGTACTTACAGATAGTATCTGACAGTGTCTCACTATGATAGGCCACGAGGTGCCTGTGCTGAGTGAGAACGACGCCCAGAGAATAATTTGAAGCATCTGTCTTGATCTCAAAAGGATGTTGTAGGTATGGTAGTGAAAGTACTAGGGCTGGGCACAAGCGTTGCTTCAAATCATTGAACTCTTTTTGTTGGGACCAGCCCCACGCAAATTTTTCCTTACCACCACCCTTGTTTATTTGGCTGAGGGCCCATGCAGTATGGGAGAAACCCAACACGAACCTGCGGTAGAAATTGGCAAGGCCCAAGAAGCTCTGAAACTCAGTGAGTGTTGTTGGGGCTGGACAGTCACGGATGACTTGGATCTTGGATGGATCCACATGTACGCCATGTTGATCAATGATGTAGCCCAGGTAATGGACCCTGTCCATGCCAAAGGAGCATTTTTCCAAGTTGGAGTATAGCTTGTGTTTTCGCAGGGTGTGAAGAACCTGTTGAATATGCTGCAAGTGTTTGGCCCAAGTCTTGCTATAAATTAGAATGTCATCCAGATACACCACTACAAAAGTATTGGTGAATGGTCGCAAGATATCGTTGATCATCCACATGAAAGTGGCTGGAGCATTTGTCAAACCAAAGGGCATGACCAACCATTCAAAAAGGCCTTCCTTTGACTTGAAGGCGGTCTTCCATACATCTGTCTGTTCTATCAGGACTTGGTGGTAGCTAGACTTTAGATCAATCTTACTGAAGTATTTGTCCCCCGTGATTTGTCAAGGAGGTCATCGATTCAGGGAATCGGGTATCGGTTTCTGACTGTGATTTTATTCAGAGCCCGGTAATCAATATAGAGTCACCAGGTTCCATCTTTCTTTTGTACCAGCACGATTGGGCTCCCATAAGGTGATGAGCTGGGGTGGATGTGCCCCTTGTGGAGAAGTTCTTGGATCTGTCGCTTGATCTCCTCATTCTCTAACAAAGAGCGACAATAGACTGGCCCATTGGGTAGTGGTGTACCGGGGGTCAGATCGATGGGGTGCTTGACCTAGCAGTGCAGAGGTACCCCTGTAGGTGAGGAAAAGATATCTGAGTATTCTTCCATGACCTTATCTACTTGCTTCTGCTGTGTGGAGAGGTCGGCCGCAGAGACCCTAGATGTGGTTGTGATCTTTCGCTTATTCTGAGAGCGAATCACAAAGAAGACAAACTTCCCCGTCTGAGAGATGACCTTCCTACATTTCTTATCAGAGATAAAGGAAATAACACTAGGTGGGATTGCCTCAAGTATCCTGTACAATTTCCTGTTCAAAGTAATAATAACAATATGATTCCTAGACTCATATACAACATGATGTTTCCATAAATAAGGTTGGCCCAAAAGAACATCACAAAATTCAAGAGGAGAAACATCACACAATACCTCATCTTTGAAGGGCTTGATGTCGTACGATAGTCGACACTGTTGGCTGACATAGAGATCGCTTCCTTGGCGGAGCCATCCAATGGTGTACGGTTCTGGGTGCAACATTGTTGGCAAGGCCAGTCGCTTGACGACCTCTATTGAGATGAGGTTTTTCTGGCTACCGCTATCAATGATGAATTGCAATGGGGTGCCTTTTACCCACATCTATGAATGGAAGAGGCACTCTCCTTCTTCTGGCTCGTCTGGTTCACCAGGCTGGAGCTTGGTGGTAGAAACGGTGGCACTGGGTTCCGTGTCAATGATCCTTCTTCCCCTTTCTGGTTTTGGCTCAGAGTCATAATCTGCATCTGATTCAGAGGCTTTCACTTCGACCACCAGCGACTGCTTTGAGTGACAGTCAACAGTGTTATGCCAAGGGCTCTTATGGAAGTCGCACCACTTCTCGGTATCTTTCTTTGTCTTTCCAGTGTCCTTCTTTTCTTGCGGCTTGGACTAGTTGTCCTGATACTGTCCATCTTTTATTTGTCCTTTGTTTGGTGGGTTGGGGCTGCACTTTCCTGGCTTTTGTTGTGAGGGGTTCCCAGGCCCAAATTGTCGCGTCTTTTGTTTGAGCGTCTCCTTGATTTTGACGACATATCGGTAGGCCGCACCCAAGAATGAGATGTACAGAAATTCCATTTCGGTCTAGATGTATCTATGCAGAGCACTGTGATAATTGAGCACCAAATTTCACTCTAAATCTTTGATACCCAACTTGGTGCGCAAGGTATGGAAGATATTTGTGAAATCTAGCACTACTTGGTCTCTTTCTTGTTGCAGTGTGGTCCCTTTGGTATACAAGTCATCATAACTTCCAACAGGATAGTATTGTTCCTTAATAGCATCCCTGAAGGATTCCCAGGTGGTGGTGACTAAAAGTAATGAGGTTTCCTTTGTTTCCTTTTGCTCACAAAAAGTTTCCCACCAATCTTTGACATGGGGAACGGATTTGAGGAGCACAAAAGTAATCTTTTCTTTATTCGAAAAGTTACGGATAGAAAAAGACCCTTCTAGTATATTCAACCACTTGTCTACAACATTTGCATCTATCTGACCTTCAAATATAGGAATATCGAAGTTTATTTGTACCTTGAAGGGGGAGGCACCTCCGTTCAAAGAAGATGCGTCCCCTGTTGGTAGTCGTGGAAGGATTTGCGCGAAACTATCCATCATCTCATTCCTCTGTTGCGTGAGGGCTTCCTCAATCAATAGTTTGAAAGGATCTATTGTCCCATCATATTTCTTTTCTCCTGCCATAGGAGGTCGCTTGGGCGTGCGAGAGATTCTTTCCTCAAGAAGAACAAGCTCGAGACCCAACTCTTTGTACTCCGACCTCGTTGGGGACATGCATTAAGACAACAAGGAGCAGACCGCTCTGATACCACTGATCTGGATTTTATGAGCAGAACGAAATGAATATAGATTATCAACATGTGCTTAACATAAAAAAACAGAGATACAGTAAAACTGGTTTTCTATTCAATAACGGAATAAGATGAAACTGTAAAATGCAGTGGAAACAAGCTTGTTGGAATGGTGGTGGCTTATCTCTGAGGAGAGATGTGACGGCAGTGCGCATTCGCAAGAAGCAGGTTACAATGAGGCTTTGAAGGCCCTTTTACAATAAGCAAGAATTCCAAAAACCCTAGACATAAAAAAACCTAACCCTAGGAGATGAAGCGCCAAAAGTCATGTGGGCCCCGTTTGGGTAAGTTAGTACATCAACTTCCTGGGGTCATAACTTTTGCATACGATCTCCGTTTTAGGCGTGTGATATCCCGTTGGAAGGTATCATAGAGGAGATTAATTTTGGGGGCTCAAATATTCCTTTGTCTATCATTGAGGATCTCTATCATGAAAAACCTTCATTTAGGCCCTCAAAATGGCCCCGGAAGTTAAAACTGCTAAAAATAGTAAATTGCCAAAACTGTCAAAAATCTGTTTTGAGCCAGTTGGAAAAGGTGGGTGGCCACCGATATCCATCTGGATCAGTACATCCCCAAGTTTTTTTGTTTGGCATTTATCTCCAGCCGTCGTCATACAAATGATTGATTATATATTTATTGAATCTCCCATGGTTGTGGTGATGGAAATGGTAAGAACAAAGCACTAGGAATCTTGTTTATTTCCTTGACTAAATGAAATGAATGGGAAAATGAGTGATTATCAATTGTTGGGTTTGAACATTTGATGTAGAAAACAATTTTCCTACAATGTTGTTGGGTCTTTGTCACCATTTCCCAATCCATATATTTGGAACAAGGAAATATATTTGGAACAAGGAAATTGGATTCATGATTATGTATACTTACTAAAAAAATGATTTCCATGATATTGGAGTTCCCTTATAGACATGTATGAAAAATGTGGGTGTATAGATATGGCTTTCAACTTTTTCGATAGGATAGCTAAAAGAGAGGCATTCACATGGAATTTTATGATAGTATGCTAGTCCTAATATGTACATGCCAATGAGGCTTTGTTATTATTAAATCAAATACATCTGATAAATACAAAACTCAATGTTTCTACAATGGTGAGGGCCCATGTGCTCATTTAGCAATTTTGCAGCAAGGTGGAAGGATCCATGGTTACATAATCACAAGTGAATTTGAGTTAAATGTGTGTGGGGGGATTCTGTAATACACATGCATGAAAAAATGCGTGTATGGGGTTCATTCACCAATTATTTGCATAAATATATTATAGGGATTTGTTCGCTTGAAATGCAATGATAATTATAGGGTATATGATGCAATCACATGGTATCACATGGTGGGGTTGACCCAACACTATTTTCTTAAATGCAAGAGTACTTAGAGGTAAAATTAAACAATTTCTTATTTGTGTTTGTATGTGTGAAATCACACATTGTTATTGGAAAAGGGTTGGTAACACTTCCATTACTCGAGGAAATTTTATTGCATTGTGCTTCAAATGGAGCATTATGAAAGTATAATTTACCTTCTTGGTTGTGTCGGATGTTTGGATGAAGCACGTAACTTTATTGAAAAAATCTCAATCGTACCTACTCCAAGAGCATGGGTGGATTTTCTTGGTTACTACAATATTCATTACAATGTTGATCTAGGAGAACATGTAGCAGGACAACTTTTTACTTAGTTATGAAATATGTCAGATTCAATGTTAACATTTATGTTGCAACTAATAGATGGAATAATGTATTAAAGGTGAGAACAATGATGAAGGATAGAGGAGTGAAAAAACTTGTTGGATATAGTTTATTAATTGAAGAAGATAAAAAGGTTAGTGCATTCATTATAAGAGACATGTCAAATCCTCGATCTTAGAAAATTCATGCAACATTACATATTTTTTCAAGGTACATGAAGGAAATAGGGTGTACCCAATATAAACATTCCTTGTATGATGTACATGATTTGAATGAAGTCATACTCTATATTCATAGTGAGAGGATATAAATTACCTTTAGGATTCTCAACATAAGAAATGAAACACCACGAAAATTCTTGGTCTCTGTTGTGACTGCTAAACTACCATTAATTTCATCTCAATGAATCCACTACTATTACTACATAATCACATTAACAATGGGGATGTGAACTTGCTTAATGATTTAAATTAGGGTTATGTTCTTGTAGGGATTATTGGTCAATGGAATTGAAATATATAACACCTCATTTCCATTGGATGAATTTATGCCTCTTGCATTGAGTTGTTAGTCTAGGGTGAGATATTATTTTAGGGTATGATGTAACATAAACATACAACATAAACTATCATGAAATATGATTAATCCTAATACCCTTATAAAATATTTAGTGGAATGTTTTTTCTATCCAAAGTCCCTTAGGGACCCTCCTTAAGGGTGTTTTTATTTATCCCTTGTATTGCCTATGGGTAGACATGTGTGGATGGATCAAGGAATTTTTTGAATTATCCATTTAAAAGGGTCCCCTACACATCCCATGTTCAATAAAAGTTTTGATTTAAATCCATTGTTCCCTAGCCTTATAATATAACTTCAATATCTTAAGGGTGTTTTTATTTATCCCTTGTATTGCCTATGGGTAGACATGTGTGGATGGATCAAGGAATTTTTTGAATTATCCATTTAAAAGGGTCCCCTACACATCCCATGTTCAA
>JZKD02S0114717.1:30840-46365 GCA_000966675.3 Picea glauca | reverse complement strand
ATTGAAGTTTCCATCAAACATAGGAATATGAATTTTGGATTCTAGTTATAAATAAATTGTTAATATTGGGTTTGGTTGATAATGATTTTGTAAGAAAATAACCTCTTGGAAGACTCTTTCGATGTCCTACATCATTCGCATCATCTGAGTTTAGAGATTACTATTGGTTGAGTCATGAGTATATTCCTCTTGTGAAGAACTTATCAAATCCATTTTGGATTGAATCTAAGAGAAACCAATGACCTGCATATAATATATCTACCTTTATTCAAAACACAAAATAAATCCCTTATTAAGAATTGGAATATAGAGGGGAGAACCTTATAGCTAGTGTATCTTCCATTTCCATGAGGTTTTTGAGTTTGCAAATTAAAGTGGTTGTAACTCCTACAAATATTTTTCAAATTATTTATTATGACCCCATTTGGAAATGGAATCCAAACCATGCTCAATATAACAAAATGTGCTCAATACAACAAAGGGTAATAGGCATAAGCCCTAGAAATTGTGCTCAATACAACAAACCCTTTGATTACTCTAATTACCCTTTAAAAGGAAATAGAAGTTGAATCAAACCTCAAACACTTCGGATGTTCAAGAGGAATCAAACTCTGCACAAAAGGTTACCTTATTCCATAAGGGAACCTATATTTTGGGAACTCATTCACGTCAAACCCTTCAGATTCAGTAACTAAATCCCCTACGTCTGTACTAAATCCCTGAAAAAGTCAATATAAACACAAATTGGATATATAGATGAGTTTTTACTTATTGATTTTGGTGGCATCACTCCTATGTCGAGTCAGGCTCCTCTATCCCCTCTATCTCAATTGTCGAGCTGGGCTATCTCGACCTCTTTCTCCTTTATGAAGTTGAGCTAGGGTTGTCGAGATATCCGATCAATATGGGATCAAGACCCCTTTCTACTCTGTCGAGACGGGATCAAGAGAAGAGCTAGTTGGGTTTTCTGCAGGATATCCGATCGAGAGTCAGTGTAGGGTTGTCACGGGGATATGGAGATCAATTACAATATAGCCTTTTGTAATTATTTTTTATAGACTTTTGTTAGTTATATTATATAATGTATAAATTACAAATATATACAATATACAATATATAATATATATGATATATAAAATACAAAATATAATATATATTATATATCATATATAATATATAATTTATAATATATATCATATGTTATATATTGTATATAATTTATAATTTTTATAATATATATTATAAATTATAAATATATATAATAAATATTATATATTATGGAGAAGGAAGCTTTCAAAAATTGGCATATGTCGTTGTGAGTGGCAAACACACGGTATGACATTGATGACTGTTAAACTTGTATATGATCTATTAATGAAACACAAGGAAATTACATTTAGATATACCTCAAGTGATGATATAAGCTCCTTTAGTCACCTTTTTCCTTGCCTCTCTTTGCAACTCCTTAGTCAGGCTAGGCTCATTGACTTGTAGCCGATATCTCTGCAGTTGGACAACATAACATTACTCTGAATTCTTCCTTCACTTTCCCAAGGCTTTCCTTTGTTATAGATCTCTTGGGTAAGGCTTGGGAGAGGCTTCTAGATCTTCTAGAGGCCACTAAATACCTAAATGATGTGAGTTCCTAGGCTTTTGACATGAAGATCCAACTCATCTATCGCCTCTCACCTCATAACTCTTCATTTCTAGAAGTTTGATAGTGCCTCGCGGGTTGAACCACTAGTGTCCAACGAGGGGGTCTCGCTAGTTTTCTGCTAGGTGTCCCCCAAGGATGCCTAAAAGGGGAAAAAAGAGCTCCAAAAGGGGTCAAACCCTAGGCAAAATATGTACTTTGGTGTTAATCCTCTGATGACTTCATCTCTGGCCTATAGGGTGGAAATTAAGGTTATAACATATGCCCACTAATGTGTGAGGTCAGGAAAGGAGTCGATGGTCAAAATAAATTACAATAAAGTCCATGTAAGGCAATGCAAGGAGAGATCAAAGGAGATTTAGAAACCAAAGAAATTATGTAATTAAACACCAAGGATGAGAATATATAGACCAATCCCCTAGGTATACATACTCTGATTCATAATGAGAATGGCCACCAAACAATACACCGCGGATCCATGAAATGGAATTCTAGAGCATGGCCACAAAATAATACACAGTGGATCCATGTCATGAATAAGATTGTAGCCATGAGACAATACAATGTGGATCTACGTCATGAAATCAATCATGGACAAGTCATGGAAGGACCAGTGAATGGGAGCTAACTGAAACTGTATAGGGATGGTCGTCCTTCCATGCACTAGAGGAGCCGCGCAGGTTAAATATCTATCATAGTGTAATATAGGAAGAAAATATATAAACAGAAATAAAAAGAAGGTAAAACAGGAAAAATCAAGAAACGGGTTAAGGGAAGAGGTCGAAATTTGAGGAGGTAAAGAATTTTAGGTTAGTAAGTAAAGAGAAAATACATGAAATTGTCGCAGATGAGAGAAAAGTAAGTAGAAGGATGCAAAAACAAAGGAAACAAGATTGTGCAGAAGGAAGATATCATGCAAAGAGACGAGACTGTGTAGATGACAACTAAAATCATTTAACACAATCCATGACAGGATGTGCAATAAAGAGTTATCATGATGACAAAGTAGCGGCACCGCATAACATTAAAAGAAGAAGATCTTGACTGATTGAAAAATTGAATGGAGAATTCGTCGGAGATACAGAGGGATGGAGCAGTAAAAGTAGGTAATGAATGACAACCATTAGTGGATTAGATGGAGAGTTTAGGCATGAAGGGAAACTACAAATGGAAATAAAGTATAAAACCACATAAAAGGCCAACAAGGGAAGATTATTGTTGGTCAAATCTTACATAAAGAGCCAAATATTACAGAACCGAAGAGAAGACGTTACAGAACCAAAGTCCAAAATAGAGTTCTAGAACCAGTTGGAAGTGGAGACCAACATCATAGAGGAATATGGCACCTAAGACAATAGTAGAATCGACCTCAGTACCGAAGAAACCACGCAGCCAACCTGAAATGTCGTCGGTAGTAGAAGAAACACAGGAGGCATTGTCCTTAGCCGAAAGATTCCCCAGGGATTATATCCTGTCGAGAAAGCCATCAGTGGAAAAGGTCCATTTATAGAAGGAAGCAAGGTACCCATTAGTTGATCCATTTATTCCATAGGGATTCATAGTGGAAGGAGATATGTTAGGTATGATACCAGCTCTGAAATATGTTGACCATGATTTCAGCGACGAAAATAAGTTTCAAGAGCTCGTACCCAGTAAGTTTCTGATGAAATAAATTAATTCTGAGACCCACATGATAGTCATAGAACCACATGTGTGGGCTAGGAGATTTTTGAAAGAAAGTCTTCTAAACATGTTCAATATAACACATTTTGGATGGAGCGAGGAGATCAATGTGTGTGTGAAAATTTTGCTAAGTTGTGTCCATGGAGGATACATGTGGCTTGACAGGCCAATATCCCTTGATACTTATTTAATAGTGTGCATTACAGGTCTTCCATTGTAGTGGTAGGACCCTGCACCATTTTGTTTGACAAGAAGAATGAGAAAGCTCTCACTGAAAGCATGAAAGAAAAATTTCATACATTTTGTGGACAACGTAGTCTGGACATCGCTAGCATATGTGACCTGATGGTAAGGTTTGTGATATAATCCTTAGCATGTAAATTATTGAGGAAATGCAGAAGAGACCAAGTTCCAGTAGCAGTTATAGAATCCGTAGAATGATGTGTAGAGGGTGTCCAGATGAACCGGGCAACATTTTTGTTGAACCAATTTTTTATTGGCTATGAGGAAGCACGAGATAAGGGGAAATAATTCCACTACTCTTGGTTATTGATCCTAATTGCACTATCATCTTGGAGGGATCTAGATGACAACCATTGTTTTGGCGTCAAGGAGAAACCTTGCTTAGCCATGCGCTATCAGAACCTTTGGTACACTACATATACGGCACGCCAAATGGACACTAATGTCACATTCTATATCTACAAGGAAAATCTCAGGACGAGCATAGAAGGAACACCGTGCATACTACCTCAAGTAGTCGAGGCATACAAGGTAGTGGCTCATTTTAAGGCAGGGCATCACCACATGTACATTTAGGAAAAGAAGGACCCATATCAACAGTGGTTGCCAACACAATACAAATTGACGAAAGAGGATATGGGTAACATTATGCTTGATTGGGATGAGGAGTGGATTATTCCACCCATAGAGACAGAGCCATCAGTGCAAACAAACCAAAAAATATATGACATTGATGAGGAGGAAGAAGAAGAAGATGACCATGATAAAGGGAAGGGCCCAGAGGAGTCAACGCCACAGCCAACACCGCACAATGACAGAAAGAGAAAAGAGGCAGAGACAGGGAGACCGAGAAAATAATGTCCCAAGCACAAAGTCATTAAGGAAGTGGCTATTTATGCACTGACAAAAGAATATTTGGAGAAGATAGGTGACCAAGTAAAATAAGTCATTGATGACACATTTCAACATGCAACACAACAACATGAAGAGATGAACAAACATATGCAGACACGTATGGCATAATTGCGACAACTATTAGAAGTCGCAAACATGGAACCAGGGCGACAGATGGAGGAGGAACCAACGACCAGCACTACCATGACTAGAGAGGTAGGACCATCAATCTCCTAGTCCTTGGCAGTCACAGGAGAGCGAAAAATAATTAAGCTAGAAACAAGGGTAGTCGAGTTCCTCACAACAGAAATGCAAGAACATGTCAGGGAATTAGGTCACATAGATTTAGTGCTATCACAACTACCAATGGATGTATTGCAGGAGCTATAGATGAGCGCAACACAAGATTTGAACGTGCGCACTGAGAAGGCGTCCAGTGAGCCAGTAAAGATTACAACAGAAAATGTGGCATTATAGACAAAGTACAACAAAGTGAAACAAGAGCGCGATGAGGCCACGTAGAAAGTAGAACAAAAGAATTAAAAATTTGAGAGAGTATATCAAGAACTCCCAGAGGCACGGGACGAGAAGGAGGCCCTGATGGAATATCATGTCACAAATATAAATGAAGCCATTTAAGGCTTCCACACATGTTTAGTTTATCTAGAAGCACACATGACACCAAGCACTCCACCTGAAGAGAGGGAGATGAGAAAGAAAATTGTGACAACAGTGGTGGAAAATATAAAGACTCTAGAATTAGAGTGTGTGAAACTGTATACATAGACTATGGGTGTTTGGACACAACTAAGTGAAGATAGGGTACAACAATAGATAAGTCAGAAGATTTAGACTGTGTAGAGAAAGGTGTAGAAATTAACAACAGCAATGGGCACATTACCACCAACAGAGGTGGTAACTTCAATGAACGAGAACCGAAATTTGTATTCATAAATGAATAAGATAAAGGTGGAGTAGCAGGCTTGCACACAACATATATAAGTATTACAGGAAGAAGCATAGAAAGTGACAATGACCTTAATAACAAATCAAGGAATCATCAAATAGGAAGTTGTGGAAGGTGTCGAGAAGGTGCATGCTCGTGTTATTACTGAAACAATACACGAAATTTTGCAAAAGGAACTAGAGGTCAAGGAAAAGGTCGCAACAATGAAGGCAACCTTTGAAGCATTCATGGCACACTGGAAGAAGCCTGAGTGAATCAAGATGAACCACAAGTGAGTGTTGGGGGCCTGTTGGAGAGGCATTTTGGATAATTTTTGGGATCTGTTCCAAAAGGAAATCAAAGAATAAAACACAGTTAGAATATGGACCAGAGTGCATGACAGGAGAAAACTTCAAGGAGTCAAAGGGCACGACAGAAGGATGCATGATGGAGAAATGCACAAAAAGAGGAAAAGTGTTATAAATCGTTGGTTTTTTGGGGACATTTTGTCCACTTTTGTACTGGGCTTAGCCCTATTTTTATGTATAAATATGTAAAGGGTTTTTGGGAAAAGGGGTTCGACATATGAGAAGTTCCTATTGATTTTTGGGTAAGGGAGTTGAACGAAGGAAGAAGTCTGAGGTATGACTGAGAAGTGAACTCACACTATAACAGAATGGCTAGGAAGGTTTCAATAATGCTACTATTGCTTCTTTTGTAGCGCAGTGTGCAGTTGTAAGAGAATAATCAATGAATAGTAATAGAAGCCAGCCATTGTAGACGTAGCCCATGTTGGGTGAACCACATTAAACTTGTGTGTTGTGATGTGTTTTCATGTTATGTCATTTAATGTTATTGCACAATAATGATAATGCTTAACTATGATGATGAATGTCTTAGCCATATATGATGTTATAATGTCGCGCATAGACTATGATTAATGATAAAGTAACTATTAAGTAATGGGAACTGTGCACATGAGTGAATGGTAGCAAGGACATGAAGAATGTCTCACTTCCCCTCATCATTGCAGAACCTTGGTTCCTGCAGCCCCTCTAGATGCATCAGGTGAGACTTCACTTGCTCTATAGGTGATGCCAAAAGGGTCGGTGTCTAAGGGTTTTTTTGGTATTTGAATGATTAACTTGGGATCTACCCCATGTGTTTTGACAGAGACCCCACATGCCATGCACACTAGATCATAGAGCCTAGATAGAGGTGTCAGATCAACTATGTCATGTCATGACTAGTCACAGAGTGGTACCTATAGTCGTTAGAGACATATTATGAGCACGTGATCTCTCTACTATATGGAGGAGTTTTCCTCATGATATGATGGTGTTGGTGTGTCATATTTTTTGTGTTTTCAACCTCATCGAGACATTGATGGGTGTTTCTCATGATCCCACTACATCTAGCTCATCAACAAAGCCATCCACATACTTTACTCCACCACATGGTCCTCCTCCTCCTTCTGCTTCCCCTCCACATGTGTCTAAACCTAAATCCATGCCTGATTCTCCTCCTCCTCTTGCTTCCCCTCCACATGTGTCTAAACCTACATCCACATTTGATCCTCCTCATCTTCCTGCTTCCCTTCCACATGTGTCTGAACTTGCATCCACATCCAATCTCCCCCCTCCTCCTCCTCCTCCACTTCTGTCACCATCCACTAGCCCTTGTATTTATCATAGTCCACATGTGTCATCATCCATTGATCCCCCCCCTCCTCCTCTTCCTTCACATGTGTCACAATATTTTGATTCTTTTGAAATTATGTTCACATCAAGTATTATTGCACATCTTCATGATAATGAAAGAGACACATTTGTTAGTGCACTTTTGTCAACATTTGTTTCTGAGATAGTTGTTCTTGATAAAGGCTCTACCTCTGGTAGAAGATACATTAATGCACCTAACTCTAGTGGTGGACCTAACTAGTAGTGGTACTGATTGACATGTATATTGATTGTTTTATATTTGACTTGAGATTTATATATGGCATGTTTATTGCAAATTTTGTTGAGATGTATGTTTGACATGTATATTCAAATGTATATCACTAATGTATATTATGTTTTTCATATAATGTTGTGGTTGTTGTTTTTGTTTGATTTATAAAATTTATTATAAGTATGCCAATGACGAATATTGTTAATGATTTCTCTACTTTTAAGTGAAATTTGATATGTATCACTCATTTAAATTTATAGTTGTCATATAATGTTTAACTTTACTTTTATGAAAGCATTTAATTTGGATTTTGATTGCAAAAAGTTATAATCATTAATGYCATATAACGTTTAATTTTTCTTCAAGGTGAATTGTTTGTTGTCCAACAAGATACAATATGTTSATTAAACATGTTTAGAAACAAAAATAMTTAAATATGATGAGTGAGATGATTGTRATTTGAATATTTAYGTCTTTTTCATATATTATAATAATAATGTTATAACATAATTATTTACTAATAATAATAATGGCGATGTAATAATAATGTCYTTAAAAAAAAWTGTTTATTCAAARATTAAAAGTTATAATATAATTGTTTACTAAAATCACAATTATTATATTTTATTAATATTTAATTTTTCCAAAGATTTTATTAACTTATATTATCCAACTATTGTAAGATATGGAATTTATTCAATTAAATTTAAAATACTAAATATAGAGAATAATAATACATTTTGATCTATACACTTTCGATGAAATGGTTTCACAATTTTTTACTCTAATACAAACTTTATGAATCTTCTATTAAAAAATAATATCACCCAACATTTTATAATTAGTATTGTAAGAATTAGTAAAATTGACAAAGGTTTCTATACTATTAGATAAGTATGCATCATAAAAAAATTCCTTAATTTTGACTAGGCACTAGAAAAATACGCTTTTAGAATTTCCATGTTCTTCCTATATTGACACTTATTTCAAGGAGAATGCAAAATAATGATTAATATAAGTTTATATGATTATAAAACTAAAGGATGGAGTGGAATATGTGAAGGGCATGATAGTTGCACTACTTAAGGTGTGGAATGTCATCAAAGTTGGTAATGCCAACACCACAAGTGTAGATGTTCCGCGAATTTTTTTGTTGGAATTGTTGTTAGAAGTTCTGTCAGAGTAAGTATATATTTATTTGAATTTTGATTTTTTCAAACAATAAAATTTTCGAGGTTTGAATATTTTTTAATATCTTCATTTTTAGTTAAATAAAATATAATTTAAAATAAATATTTATTATTGTACGCCACCAACTTTGTGACATCTCAATTAATGCCTAGTAATTCAAAGGTTAACATAAACATATTTTAATACAATACAACATAAATTTGCTATAATAAACAATAAATATGACAATAAAATATATAAAAGCCACATCTTATGCTTGTACTATTTAATGTATTTTCAATATGGTGGTTCTAAATGGTTGTTAACTTTTCATATTACATAATTATAAAATGAAGAAAAAAAACATAATTGTCCATTATAGATACCCATAATAAAATGACACACCCACAATATAAATGTCTAAATAAATCAGTTTTAGTTGCCATCACCTTGATTATTTTCCTCGTTTGGCATTGTAACATTGTTGTTATAAAAAAATGTAATTATATCTCGAATCATGTCTCAATACAAACCACCAATCCCCATTTGATACATCTGGGTAAAAAATACTTGGTTGCAATATTTTGGGAAAACATAAGGTTCCTTACTTTCAACCTACATTTTTTAGAGTTAATACATATTAGCCCACTATCACGATCTTCCTTTACATTTCTCCGATCAAAGGTATCCCACGACTTGCAAAAAAAAATAACACATTGAAACGATGAGAAATCCACTTGCACGATCTCTTGTATCTTTTCAATGTAACTTAACTTCCCCTCTATTAGGTTTTCATCATGGTTGCTAGCATGACTAGGTTGGTTGAACTCGACCTCCACTCCAAAATATTGTGTGATGTATCCATCATCAACATACTCAGTGTGAAAATGATGTCCATATGCCCACATAGATGGAAACAAATGCACCTGTAAAAAGATAAACAAAGGACGATGTCACATGTCTAATAATTGAAGCATTAATAAAAACATAATATGTGTTACAATTAAAATGTACTATATTATAAATAGAATGTGGCACTTAGAGAGGTTATTACAGAGTTTTTGCACCTGATCCCCATGCTTAGTGCATCCAAATATTTTCATCATGGGATATGACCGGACACCGCATATTTCTCTTGTATCTGGTTAGTCACCCAACTATCGGAACATATTTTTGGCATATTTTCTTTTAAATGATCAATATAAGAAATTCTTCTACCATTCAACCATCTGAATGATTTCATGTCACTATCCCGTTTCCTTCTTTTCTCTCCATACAACCCTATCCATGGTCATGTTTCCTCTGTGTTGTAAAGAACATATTTATTGATAGCATCCATTTCTAAATTCACTGATGTATACAAAAATTCAAAACGAATAGCATGGGATCAAATATGTATTATCAACTTAAAGAACAAATTTATAGATGGCATCAAAAATTTTAAATCTTCTGATGTATAAAACAATTTAAAAAAATAACATGGGATGAAATATATATTATCGACTTCAATGTAAACAATTTCTTTGTACTAAATTGACAAAATATAACTGACGTACTCTTTATCAAGCACCTTTTTCCATTTTTTTGGAGTAGCTCCCCTTCCATTTTGTCCTCATCTTGATGGTCGTCCCAAATGACTGCCCCTATTGTGTCGTCAATTGGGTTGATGTACCCACTGGCATAATAGAACGACTCATATACTATCTACCCCTCTACCATAGATCCTTCTGCTTTTTCCCTTTCTTAAACAAACCCCTTCAATGTTTTCATGTACCTCTCTAAGAAGAACATAAAACGACATGAGAGCACCCTAGTTAATTCAACCTCATCAAGTGGGTGAATTAGAAGATGGACTTGCAAGTCCATAAAATTCATGGGCAGTTCCTTCTCAAACATACAAACAATCTCAATTATCTCTCGATGCCACCATGGAGTTCTAGCCATATGAATCTGCCTTGATGTGATAAAACGTACAAATGAAGATAGTTTTGATATGGCACATCGCAGGTCCTAGGGGAATTCATGGTTCACACAAGCATGCACGAGAAAAAGGATAATGACACTACAAAATAGACACACACATCATTAATTTCCATAATACTTTGAGTGTATAACATATTTTTACCAACATTAGTATATAATATGAATTATGTATTCAACATACATACCCTTAGAAGGTTCATATGGTCATGTGATTTCAACCTCGACAAATTCCCATATACAGTGAAGAAATGTCATAGATTCGACCCATATAAATAAGGTGTCTTCACACTCAATATAACATCCTTCACCATAGAAATATCATCTTTCTTCAAAATCCATGGGACATCACCTTCTTTAAAATACCAAGAGGGAATGGCCTCTCCTCTATTTTATTTTCTTGGCCAATGTCTCTTTTTAGTAATTGAAACAATAAGATCTCTCCTGACAGACAATGTGTCACTTTTATTCAATGATATATGCCTCCATAAAGAATGATCTAAAAATAATATTTAAAAGACTTGGTTGAGATTTAAGCATGTGTTAAATTACCATTCAAAAACTTAAATGAGGAAGGAGATCTTAATGAAAGAATGTTGCAGCCATGATAAATAATACAGAATAGAAAATAGACCTAAGGAATAGCAAACCATAACACCAATCTTGATAACGGAGTTTGGCAAGGTTTCCTACGTCTCTGGGCCTATGTCTTAGTGGGGGAGGCTTTCTTATTAATCTTCAATGCTGCAAACTTACATATGAAGTATCTCAAAAGGATTACAAATTGGTTTGGATGTGTTATTTTCGACCTCAAGAATCCATCACAATTGACGGAACTGAAAAAGGTTGAGTGTATCTCTCGGAAATGGCCTCCAAAGTTCGCTTCCTTAATGGTTTCCCTACATAAAAACGGATTAGGCTTTACAATTCCTCATCATTTTGTTGTTTATGAACCTCCTCATGCTATCAAAAACCACTAGTTTATATAGGATTTGAGTTGGGACTATCCTCTCAACTTCCCCACAAGATATGGCCTCAAAAAGAGCTCTAGATCCTCCAAAAATGGGTAAAAATCCAATAAAATCAGCTAAAAAATCCAAAAATAATCCAAACTTAAGGAACAATCCCACTTGGAAAAAACTATTTGCGCTAGCCCCTTTTTCCTAAGATCCTGGTCACATGGGAGGGCCCATGTGGCCACACGCTAACACCCTAAACCTCCAACCTTGGCTCTTGGTCTCATGGCTAGCCACCCCCCCTCCCCACGCCCTGCACCTTTGGCCTACTCGTAACGTGAGTGCCATGTGGTTGAGAGTTGGCCCCCACCGACTGGGACCTATCCCAAAATCCCACCAACAACACTTTAAAATGAAAATACGCCACTTGTTAAAACAACAAGTAACATAGCCCATATGGTTGGCGATTTTGGTGGGGTCATTGGTGTGCCCGGAGGTCTCGAGCTCGAATCCAATAGAGTGTAACAAATTTTTGACCAGCTAACCTTGGCCAAATCCGGTGTGCCACGTGGTGCCCTCTGATTGGGCCACGTGTCACCCTGTGATTGGTCTGTAATGTCTAGTCACCACATAGTCAGCTTCCCAATCAGTAGTGCCACGTCACTATCATACCTTCCACATCACTGTCATACCTGCCACATGTCATGTTGTCGTTGGTGCCATGTCATATCTGTACAACCACATGTCGTACCCTGATCCTGCCACATCACGTCTTGTCATCCTACACAGTCAGCTTCATACTACCATGTGTCAGACTATCACTGGGCCATGTCATCAACCGTACAACCACGTCAGCCTACCATGTGTCAACATTTGTACGATGCCATGTGTCACTTATGTAGAGTGCCACATGTCACTTCTGTACTAGTCCAACTCATCCTAAAAATGCCAAAAATGAGTGGCATGTGTCACCTTCTCATGCTTCCACATGTCCCTTTTAACATCATCTGACACGTCATGTTGACATTAGTAGTATGGCCTATTGACTGTTGACTTTGACTTTTTGACTTTTTTTTCCTGTTTGGGAAATCGATCAAAATGCGATAACTTTTTCATACGGTGTCCATTTTTGGAAAAAATATATGGCCGGAATCGACATGATGAGCTCGACACAATGGAATTGGTTTCATTTGATTATGAGAAATTTGATTTTTAGGCCTTCCTGGATCCATTCTGGATCATGCCTCCCTACTAAGACCTTTTCATCCTCCAAAAGGGTATTAACCAGTCATCAAGTGTGGGATAGGCCACCCCACTTGTCGTTTGTATTTTAACTATGTTTTGTTCACATGTCACATCATAATCAATTGGATAGTAACCATGAAAACTAAAAACATATTGTTAGCCACTTGAACTCATTCACATCTTACTGAGGCCACTACCATCCATGTAGAAAAAATTATCGGTGATAACATTAGAAATATGACCAAAAATGTACCAATATGTTTGATGTGCTTGCACGACATTAACTTATCTTGAAGCAAAGTATGATTGAATTTCCATTCTACAACCATCTCATGTTCATGCTTAAGATCAACTTCTTTACTTGGCACAATTATAGGTGTGTTGCTTGCATAAGATTCCTTCCTTAACTGTTCCATTGTTTGAAGAGATTGATTTTATTTTATGTGATGAGCATGTACACCATATTCATTGCCTTGTTTAGTTAAGTGATATTGATTATGTTCCCTGTAGAAGATTGCTTTGTGATCATATAAATAAGGGTTTCATAAGACCATTCCACATTCATTTAGTGGCACCACATCACATGTTACCTCATCCATAAACTTGGATGAAATTGAAAACCTTAAAGTGCATTGCTTTGCTATGTGCAGTTTATGAATGTTTCTTATCCATTTAAGTGAGTAAGGTTTATGATGTAAATTAGTTATCAATCCCAATTTCTTAACCACTTCCTCAGAAATTAAGTTAGATTGAGATCCACTTTCTATCAATGTATCAATCTTAGTATGTTTCATTATGATCCTTATATGAAACAACTTACTTCTTGAATCAAAACCATCACCAATTTTACCTGTCAAATCAACTACTGTGATTTTAGTTTCATCACCTAAATCATACCCCAAGTCTATTGGTTGCGTTTCTGTTGCAACTATTTGCCTCCCTTTCCTCTCTTTGAACCACTTTGGTCTCTTCTCTGGATGCAATTTCCAACAATGGTCCTCATCATGCCCTTATTTCTTGCAATTCTTGCAAGAGAGCTTCTCTTCCTTCCTTGTCATTGAATTTACTTTCTTTCCATTCCCCTTTCTTTTGTCTTCTTTCCTTGAAGATGATTCCCATGATACACCAACTCATGTTTTCCCTGCTTCAATATACATTGCTTGGACAAAAACCTCATCAATATTAGTAGGTCCAAACATAAATACAGTGTTACGAATATGTGTAGGTAAACCTCCTATGTACTTCATAAGATTTTCTTGTGTATGTAATGGAATATTTAACATTAATGCCATCTTACGAAATTCATCTGTGTATTCTTGCACCGTTTGTCCTTTTCTTAGTTTAAGACTTTGTCATTCAATTAAAGCATTTTCCTTATAACCGAAAGGATAAAACTGCTTTCTAAATGCAAAAACAAAATCTTTCCATGATGGAAATACATTACCAACTTGCTAAGTACCATTTTGAAACTTACTCTCCCACCAAATGAGTGTTGTGCATGCAAGACAAAGCGATGCCAATTTGATTTGGGTTGCCTCATCTTTGATTTGTTGCACACTGCAATAAACTTCCATCTCTTTGACCCAGTTATCAAGCCTCTCAGCATTGACTTCCCCATCATACATAGGAAATTCAAAATTTACATTAATCTTAAGTAATGACATACCATGCTTATGTTTATGAGAATGTTTTCTTAAGGTAGAAGTTGAACTTGTTCTTGAAGAAGAAGAATATGAAGATGAAGGAGGTGAAGGAGGAGTTTTAGGAGGCTCTTCTCCTTCTTCTCTTTTGTCTTGTTTTGAATATTCCCCTTGAAAATGCCTCTTTTGTTCCAAGTAATAATCATATAATACCTTTGCCATCTCTGACATGGTGAATAAAGTCTTTTTCAATTGTATCTCATTCTGAGACATTCCTTCTTCAGAAACCATCTTCTCACTTTGAGATGCCCTCTTTCTCGATCCAATCTCTAGATCTCCTCCTACAAGCTCACCTTCACCACGACTTAGATTTTCCTTGGTAATCATGCAAACTCAAACAACCAACTGTCAACCTGCTCTGATGCCACTTGATTCAAAAACGACTTTGAAAGACTTGATTGAGTTTTAAGCATGTGTTAAATTACCATTCAAAAACTTAAATGAGGAAGGAGATCTTAATTAAAAAATGTTTCAGCCATCATAAATAATATAGAAAAGAAAATAGACCTAAGGAACAACAAAGCATAACACCAAGCTTGATAACGGAGTTTGACAAGGTTGCCTACGTCTTCGAGCCTATGTCTTAGTGGAGGAGGATTTCTTATTAATATTCAATGTTGAAAAATTAGATCAGAAGTATCTCAAAATGATTACATATTAGTTTGGTTGTGTTATGCTCAACCTCAAGAATCCAACACAACTAACGACACTAAAAAAGGTTGAGCGTAGCTCCCAGAAATGGCCTTCAAAGTTCGCTTCCTTAATGGCTTCCCTGCATAAAAATGGCTTAGGCTTTACAATTCCTCATCATTTTTTTGTTTTTGAACCTCCTCATGCTATCAAAAACCTCTGGTTCATATAGGATTTGAGTTGGTATTTTCCTCCCATCTTCCCCCCAAGATATGGCCTAAAAAAGGGCTCCAGATCCCCCAAAAATGGGTAAAAATCCAATAAATCAGCTGAAAAATCCAAAAATAATCCAAACTTAAAGAAACAACCCACTTTGAAATAACTATTCATGCCAACCCATTTTTCTCGGGATCTTGGTCACATGGGAGGGACCATGTGGCCACGTGATAACACCCTAAACCTCTGGCCATG
>JZKD02S0114717.1:0-18779 GCA_000966675.3 Picea glauca | reverse complement strand
TATATATCAGTGCACTGTATTCTTTTGAAATCACTAGATGGTACATGCCATAATATAGAAATCAATGTGTTTTGAGGCGTAATGTGAATCAATGCACATTAATTATAATAATGCATCGATACGAACTATTAAGAAACACATCATTTCGCAAACGATATAATGTACAATAATATTTATTGTTTTGAAATTGTATGGTGCATTATGTTTATTATACGCACCGATGTTCTAAATATTATTTATGTACCAATGCCTTTACTATAATATACGCATTGGTGCTTGGTAAAAATAATGGCGTCAACATCTCACCTCAAATATTCGAGATTTCACTACTCTTCAGTGCACACGGTAAAATAGATACTAGTACATACTAATTACACAAGCACTGGGGCACATGTGATATTAAAAGAATTGGGTCTCAAATTAACTTGATTTCACTGGTGCTCACTATAGTTAAACACACTGAGGTGTACAAATCCTAAAATGCATCGGTGCTTCATAAGCAAATAAGGAGGAACCAATGTGTAGAAATTTAAGGGCATCGATGCTCTTCATACGACGAAAAAAACAAAACCGTGTGCAATAGTTATAAATGCATGGGGGAATTTTTTTATTATATTAATCTCCATGGTGTTTGTATGATATTAACTCACTAGTGCATTTTGATTATAGTTACGCATCAGTGCGTGATCCATATTTATGAGCGAAATTAAATGAAACCACAAATTTATAATATTAACAAAGAGACACAATGAAAAATAAAAGAGAAACAATAAAACTTGTCTTCTATTAAATAAAAAATATGTTGAAAATTGTAAAATGTAGACTGAAAACAAGCTTGCTAGAATGTTGGTAGCTTATCTCTGAGAAGAGATGTGACGGCTACGCTCATTCGCAAGAAGATGAGTACAAGGAGGCTCTGAAGTCCTTTCTACAATAAACATGAATGCCAAAAACCTAGACATCTAAATACCTAACACTAGGAGATGAAGCACCAAAATTCGTGTGGGCCCCGTTGGGGTAAGTTAGTACATCAACTTCCCGAGGTCGCAACTTTTGCATACGATCTTCGTTTAGGGTGCACGATAGCTCATTGGAAAGGTATTAAGGAGGAGATTTATTTAGGAGGCTCAATGAGAGCCTTCAACTATCATTGAGGTTCCTGATCACAAAAAATCATCATTTAGGCCCTCAAAATGGCCCCAGAAGTTCAGGAACCGAAAAATGGATAAATATAGTAAATTGCCAAAAAAATGTTTTGAGCCAATTGGACAAGGTCAGTGGCCACAAAGATTATCCTAGATCAATCCTTGCACCTTAATAAGCAATGGTATCCATTTCATTGAGTGCCCCCATTAGATGAGGAAATTTCTGTTGAATTTGGCCCCAGGTGAGCCACTTGCCTTGGTACAGATGTTGCCCTACTTTGACAAATCGATAAAGCTGGATCCTTTGCTCGCGAGTTCCCTTGACCTATGTGTCCATGATCTGATTAGTGGATGCATGTTCCATGTAGTCAAGGTTGAGATCTGTTGGTGTCAACTTTTCTTCTATCTCTGAGGTGTCCAATAATGGTGGAAAATAAGGTCGAAGGAGGTCCACATTGAATATTGGGTGCAAGCCAAGGAATGGGGGAAGGTTGAGCTCAAAATAATTGTCACCCACAACCTTGGTGATGGTTTAGGGTCCATAATGGAGTGGACGAAGCTTCCGATGAGGCCATGTAAGGTGTTATTTCTTCAATTGCAACCAAACTTTGTCTCCCACCTAAAATTGATGTGGCACCCGATGTTGATCATGGCACTGCTTGTACTTAACATTGGACTTCTGTAAAATATCTTGAACTTGTTGGCGGATGTGTTTGATCTGCTCAATGAACCAAGTGGCTTTGTTAGCTCTAGTTGGAGCATGTGATGAGTCTTCCTGGGTGGCCACAAGGGTTAGTGCAACATCCATGGGACCCAATGGTTGAAATCTCAACCCCCCTTGAAAGGGAATGTGGTCGGTTTAGCTATGTATGGCTATGTTGTAGTTGTGCTAAATATAGGGAAGACTCTCATCCCAGATGTGAGAGAGATTGGAATTGTACATGCACAGGACATGCATGATCATTCGATTAACGACCTCGGTTTGGCCATCCATTTGGGGGTGGAAGGAAGTGGACTTGGTGAACTTGGTGTCCAACAATGGCCAGAGGCTTGAACAGAATTTGCTAAGGAATTGGTTTTCCTGATATGAGATAATGGTTTGTGGGATCCCAAAGTGTACCCACACTCATTCAAAGAAGAGCTTGGTAGTGGCCTCCATTGTGATGCTCTTCTTGCAGGCGGTCGGAATCTCCATCTTGGAAAAGTGATCAACAACCAAAAAAACATATTCATTTCCCCACTTGGTGGATGGAAGGCCCAAAATGTAGTCCATTGAGATGGATTAGTGCAGTACTGGATATACTTGTTGACATATTGTCAAAGTTTCATCCAGTAGAAATGTCAATGAAACACTGCCACTATCTTTTCCACGACGAAGTGTCCTGCCACCCAACTGTTGTGGGATTCTCAAATTAGCTTCTCTCGCTCTCTTGATGGAACAAATAGATGGCCTAGATGGCATAGCAGTCTGTCCCAAAGATGGAAATTAGTGATGGTTGTGTTTGCACTCAACATCTGGTAAGTGTTGGCAAAGTCAAGATCTATCTCATAGAGGTGGGGCCATCTAGAGGTCTTGTGGCCACAAGAATCGAGCACTGTGATGAATGCCATGACTAGAGGTTGGATGAGGAAACCATTGAATCGGTTGGTACTTCCTATTTTATATTTGATGTTGAGGTGGAACTGCTGCAAATATGTGGACCACTTTTGATGGAGGTCTTTCTGCAATTTTCCTTGTGTCTGCATGAACTGCATCGACTTATGATCAGTGTGGATGACTGTATCCTTCACGAGAATGTAATGCCTCCACTCATGGCAGGCTTGCACAATGGAGTACATTTTTTTGTCATAAGTAGGGTACTTATGAATGACATCTGATAGTGTCTCACTATGATAGGAAATAGGGTGGTTGTGTTGAGTGATAACTGCATCCACAACATAGTCTGAAGCATCTATCTCTATCTCAAAGGGTTGTTGCAGGTCAGGTAATGAAAGCACTGAGGTGAAGCACAAGCACTGCTTTAGATCATCGAATGTTTTCTCTTGGGATAGGCCCCACAAATTTTTTTCCTTACCACCACCTTTGGTTATTTGGCTGAGGGCCCATGCAATATGTGAAAATCCCAACATAAACCTTCGATAGAAATTGGCAAGGCCTAAGAAGCTTTGAAGCTCAGTGAGCGTGGTTGGGACTAGAAAGTCATAGATGACTTGGATCTTGGCTGGATCAACATGAAAACCATGCACATCAACAATGTAGCCTAGGTATTGGACCTTATCCACATCAAAGGAGCATTTTCCCAAGTTGGCATATAGCTTGTATTGCCGCAGAGTGTGCAGAACCTATTGAATATGATGCAAGTGTTCTTCCCTAGTCTTTTTGTAGACGAGGATGCCATCGAGATACACCACCACAAAAAAATTAGAGAAAGGCCGAAATATATTGTCCATCATCCTCATGACTTGTTTTGGGGCATTTGTCAAAGCAAAGGGCATGACCAACCATTCAAAAAGAAATTCTTTTGTCTTGAAGGAAGTTTTCCATACATCTGTCGGTTCTATTAGGACCCGATGGTAGCTAGACTTCAGATAAATCTTGTTGAAGTATTTCCCCCCCTTGAGCTTGTCAAGGAGATTGTTGATTTGGGTAATTGAGTATTGGTTTCTGAAAATGATTTTATTTAGGGCCCGGTACTCAATGTAGAGTTGCCAAGTCCCTTCTTTCTTCTACACTAGCATGATTGGGCTTCCACAAGGTGATGATATGGGTCGAATGTGCCCCTTTTGGACCAGTTATTGGATCTAACACTTGATCTCCTCATTTTCTAGCAGAGAGCGATGATAGATTGGTTGATTGGATAGTGGTGCATCAGGGGTCATATCGATGGGATGCTTGACCTAACAATGCATAGGTACTCTAGTAGGTGATGAGAAGATGTCTTTGTATTCTTCCATGACTTTATCCACTTTCTTCTGCTGCATGGAGAGGTCGGCCTTGAAGGCCATGGATGTGGTTGCAACCTTTTTCTCACTCTGAGAGCAAATTACGAAGAAGAAAAAAATCCTGGTATGAGAAATGACCTTCCTGCATTGCTTGGCAAAGATCAGGGAAATAGAACTATGTGGGACTACATTGGGTATCCTGTATAAATTCTTGTTCAAAGTAATAATAACACTGTGAGGCCTAGAATCATATACAACATGAATTTTCCATAAATAAGGTTGGCCCAAAATAACATTATAAACTTCAAGGGGAGAAACATCACACAATACCTTATCTTTGAATGAATTATTGTTGTATGACAAGCGACACTGTTGGTTGACGTGAAGATCACTTCCCTGACGGAGCCATCCAATGGTATAGGGTTGTGGGTGTGGTGTTGTCAGCATGGATAGTCGCTTGATGACCTCTGTTGGGATGAGGTTCTTTCGGCTAACGTTATCAATGATGAAGTGTATTGGAGTTCCTTTTACCCACATTTGTGAATGAAAGAGGCATTCTCCTTCCTCTGGCTCATCAGGTTCACTCGATTGGATCTTGGTGGTAGAAACAGTGGCACTGGGTTACACGTCAATGATTTGTCTCCTCTTTTCTATTTCTAACATAGAGTTGGAAATTGCATCTGATTCAGAGGCTTTTACCTCAACCACCAATGAATTCTTTGAGCAAAAATCAATAGTGTTATTCCAAGGGATCTTATGGAAATCACACCACTTCCTGGTATCTTTCTTTGTCGTCCAATTGTACTTGTTTTCTTGTGGCTTGGATTGGTTGTCCTGAGGTTCCCACCTTTGCTCTATCCTTTTTTATGTTGGTTGGGGTTGCCCTTGTCCTGCTTCTACTGTGAGGGGTTCCCAGACCCAAACTATCGTGTCTTTTGTTTCAACTTTTTCTTGATTTTGATGACATATTGATAGGTCACACCCAAGGATGAGATGTACAAAAAATCTATTTCTATCTATATGTATCTATGCAGATTGTCATGGTACTTGAGCACCAGATGTCACTCAGAATATTTGATACCCAACTTGGTGCGCAAGGTATGTAAGACATTAGTGAACTCTGGCACTATTTGGTCTCTTTCCTACCACAGTGTGGTCCATCTTGTATACAAGTCATCGTAACTTCCAACATAGTAGTATTGTTACTTAATAACATCCTTGAAGGAACCCTAAGTGGGTGAAATTGCAAATAATGTGGATCCTTCTATTTCCTTTTTCTCACAGAAAGTATCCCACTAATCTTTGACATGGGGAAGGCCTTGAGGAGCGCAAATAATATTTTCTCTATCGTAAAAGTTGTGGACAAAAAAATACCCTTCTATAGGGTTTAACCATTTATCTACGGAATTGACATCTATTTGACCTTAAAATATAGGAATATCAAAATTGATCTATACCTTGAAGGGGGTGGAGCCTCTGCCTAAGGTGGATGCGTTTCTTGTCAGCAACCATAGAATGATTTGTGCAAAGTTTTTCATCATCTTGTTCCTTTGTCACTCAAGGGCTTCCTCGAGCAACATTTTGAAATGATATCTTGTCCTGTCATATTTATTTTCATCTGCCATGGATGGTTTCTTGGGCATGCGAGAGCATTTGTCCTCAAGAGAAAAAATCTCAAGACCCCACTCTCTATATCCTGACCGCATCAGAAACATGCATTAAAAAATGTCAAGGAGAAGACTGCTCTGATACCACTGATCTAGATTTATTAGTGGAATGAAATGAAACCACAGATTTATAATATTAACACAAAGACATAGTGAACAATAACATAGATACAACAAAACTTGATTTATATTAAATGAGAAATATGTTGAAAACTGTAAAATGCAGACTGAAAACAAGCTTGCTAGAATGGTGGCAACTTATCTCTGAGAAGAGATGTGACAACTACGCTCATTCACAAGAAGATGAGTAAAATGAGGCTCTGAAGGAATTTTTACAATAAACATGAATGCCAAAACCCTAGACATCCAAAAACCTAACCCTAGGAGATGAAGCGCCAAAATTCATGTGGGCCCTGTTGTACATCGACTTCCCAAGGTCGTAACTTTTTCATACAATCTTCGGTTAGGGTGCATGATAGCTCGTTGGAAATTTATTGATGAGGAGGTTCATTTAGGGGGCTCAATGAGAGCCTTTGGCTAATTTTAAGGTGCCTGATTGAAAAAAATCATTATTTAGGCCCTCAAAATGGCCCCGGAAGTTTAGGAACTGAATTTTTTTTTAAAGTAGTAAGTTTCTAAAAACTGTTTTTGAGCCAGTTGAACAAGGTGGGTGGCCACCGATATCCTCTTGGATCAGTGCATGTTTTACAATATTGTATCAGTGTGTTTTGATAAGAATAACACAGACGTAAAAACCCCTAATACAACCTTCACTTTCCCAATTTCTTTTAGTTATATGAAACATACACTAAAACCTTTGCATTCAATAGAGGAGGTTGTAGCAGAGTTTTTTTTGAAAAAAATTCCAAATTTTGTAACACTAAAAACCTCCGCTAGAAGGTGTTCTCCTTGTAGTGTATTCTAGGTACCCCCATACAACAAGAAGATTCACCTGGAAGGATTATCATTTTTTTTCTCTAATGTTAAACCTCCTAGCATAGAGGACATAATTCTCAAGAACGTGATTATGAAATGCTTGTGGTCTGTTGGTTTTAGTAATCTATTTTCCTTTATTTCAAACAAGTATATTAGTTGGCTTAGGTTGATGGATAGTTGGTCTAGACTGTTGTTTGTCATCGATTTCAACCCTTAGAAAGTGATATTGCATATTTATTTCAACCCTTAGTGATTGATGTCAACCCTTGGAGAAGTCCAGTAGTGAATTATGGTAGCACAAAGGCATGAGTAAGGGACCTGAGTCTGTTTGAGGTATAAATCCATGAAGATCAATGAATTTACATGTAAGACTATTCTAGATGGATAATATATGTCATGTCATTTCAGGTGATATGTGGAATGTCACATAACTCCTCATGGTTAGAGAGTTATGGCCATATGAAGTTGGAGAACCCTCGTGAGTTATCTAGAAGCCCATAGAAGGTCAAATAAGTCAACTATTCTAGAAGCTCCTAGAAGAAGTGTACTAGTCAAATTGATGGTAACTATGAGTTAATCATGGGTGTAGTTGTTGCATTAAGAAAATAATTAAAAATAAATTAGTTGCAACAAGAAGTTGTGAGTTTGGTAATTATGGTAAGTAGTTGTGATGAGAAGATTGAATAGTCAAAGTGGTTGACCAAGAAATAAATTAAATAATAAAGTAGTTGCAACAAAAAGTTAGTTAAGGAAAAAGAAGTTATGAATTGACTAATTATAGAAAAGTTAGTTGCAACAAGAAGTTGTGAGTAAAGATAAATTATTTAAATAATAAAGTAGTCAAAGTGGTTGCAAAGAGAAATTATTTAAATAATAAAGTGGTTGCAACAAGAAGTGGAGAATTTACTATTTGTAGCAAAGTGAGTTAGAAGTGGACAAGTGGTTAGAAGTGGGTTAGCCCTAAAAGAAAGAAAGTGGGTTAAGTTGGTTAGAAGGTAAACCCTTGAGGAAGATACATGGAAGTATAAATAAGAGAGACACCTATTGAATATCATTGAATATCTATTCTGTGAAAGGTTATTTGGAAAGGTATTATTGATACAGGAAAAATGTGGCAAAAAAATTGCGGCAGGAAAAGTGTGGCAGAAAAATAGCGGTAGGAAAAGTGTGGCAGAAAAATAGCGGTAGGAAAAGTGCAATAGAAAAATCATGGTAGGAAAAGTGTGGCATAAAAATCATGGCATAAAAAGTGTGGCAGACAAATCGCGACAAGAAAAGTGAAGCAGAAAAAGTAAGGAAGAAAAATCGTGGCAGAAAAATAGCGGCAGAAAAAGCGTGGCAGAAAAATCGCAGTAAAAAAATAGATGCAGAAAAATCGAGTAGCAGATTCGCGACAACAAAACCACTACAGCAGAATGCTACAAGAAGAAAAATATATGGTTTTCATATGTGTAGTGTTGAACCTATGAATCTGGTTGAGGGTTTTCCTTGTAAATCTGTTGGATGTCCTATTGGAAGTTTAGGGCTTGTTGTAGAGTTGATATGAGGCAGATCTACTGAAGTTTAGTATTGGTTCATGTTTGAGGGCTTTTGGTTGAGGTGTGTTGTTGAATTTATTGGTACATATAGAGGTTGTATAACAGTGATGTTGTGGTACATGGTTGATGTGAGGATTTATGGTATTTGATTTATAGAGTTTGGTGCATTGCTAGAGGTATCTTGTTGGTTATCTTGGTGTATGTTATTGGTATATGGTAGAGGTATATGATTGGGTACATGGGTGAGATACATACTTGAAGTACATGGTGATCTTGATACATCTTGTTGAGGCATAGTTTGGTTTGTTGTTGATACATGATTGGTACATGTTGTTGGTTATCTTTGTATAGTGTTGATGTACATGGTTGATGTACATGATTGATGTGCATTGTTGGAACATGGTTTGAGTGATATTCTTGTGATTTTGGGGATGAGATTTATGTTATCAGATATGATATATTGAGGAGAGTATCGATACATGTTGTTGGTGTATTTAGTTTTGTTGGTACATGCAAGGCACAAGTACATGTTGGTTACAAGACATTGGCATAGGTTGATTACAGGTCGATGGCACAGATTGGTACATGCTTACAACAGTATATCTCATAGTGACAGTTTGACAGTGGTTCCATCATTCTACTTATATTTCACGGCAGTTGGACAGGGAAAGGATAGGTGGTTGTAGCCACCTTCTGGTTGTAGCCGAAGAACATAGGGGGTTGCAGCCTCCTTCCCGTTGTAGCCAGAAAATTTGGGAGTTGGAGCTTCCCTCAGTTTGTAGCTTGCGAAAATAGGGGGTCAGAGTCTCCTTCCAATGGTAGCTGGAGAATTGGAATTTGGTGCTTCCTTGAATGTAATTCTTGACATATAAGAAAATTATTTTGTGGTTTTCTCCCGCATTGGGTTTCCACGTAAATGTTGTTGTATTATGCATTGTGTGGATGTGTTTCTTATTGTTTATTATGCATTGTTGAATGTTAATGCTTATGATATAGTAATATATTGATAATGAACATATGAACATGGTTGAATAAGTAAAATAATATACATTGTGGTTTAAAGGATTAATAATTGGTATAATTGTTCATTATTGATTCACCCTCCCTCTCAGTAATCCAACAATTAGTATCAGAGCATGTTCCTTCAGGAAACAGTTTAACCACTGGAAGGAGATCATGGATTATTCTGAGAATAGAGTACCATTGTTTAATGGTAAGAATGGTTTATAGTATGAGATATGGAGTGGAAGGAAGAAATTATTTTTGGAGGCACAGGGATATGATATTTGGCAATCAATTGCTATAGGATATGATAGTTCAAAAAGGGAAAATACTGCAGCCAAGAAGTAATTGAAGAAGAATAAAAGAACAGCAATGGATTTCATCTGGGAAGGATTACCTGATACATTAAGAGAAAAGGTTGGTAAATGTTCATCAACCAAAGAAATTTGGGATACGTTACATAATATCTATTCTTCACCCATCACATATTCAGAAAATGACAAAGAAGATGCAGGTGCATAACAAGAAGAAATATGCTCATCATGTCAGACAGATTCAGAAGAGGAAGAGTATGAAGAAGCATAAGTTGATTATAGAGAGCAATTGATCAGTGCAATTGAATATCTAAATTAAAAAAGAGGAGAAAAAAAGTCACTCAAGAAAGAATTGATGAAGCAAAAGGAAAGTGTTCAAGGTTCTGAAGAAGCTCAATAGGTCATCAAGAATTTAAGAGCTCGTCTAGAAGAGGCAAGAAGAATTGAAGAAACTCTAGAATATCAAAAGCAATTTTTAGAAGCCAACATTGAAGCACAAAAGGAAGAAGCAGAAAAGAGATAAAAGATATTGACATATCATCTCAAGGAAAGAACCAATGACTTAAACTAGCTTGAGGAAGAATTTGGTCAAGAAGAGAGAAGACTCGAAGAAGAAATAATTACATTGAAAATCCAACTTGAAGAAGAAAAGAGAACATAAGAAGTCATGAAGTCTCAGATAATGAAGAAAGAAGAAGAGGTTGAGCAGCTTGAAGAAGAACTTGTCACACTAAGAGTCAAAGTCATCAAGCTCAACAAGAACGTTGAAGAGACAAAAACATTTACATCAATAGTAGAGAGTGAAGAGAAGCACTCTAAGTTGCTAAAAAAGAAGAATGAAGAAAATAAAAAGATTTATGTCGAAGTACTCAAAGGAAGGAATCATGGTCAACCAGAATCTAAGAAAACTAATAAAGATACATCTTCAAGAAGACCATCCATGTTCAAGCCACAAATAAGGTTCAATCATGATCATGATCAGTCAAGGCAAAAATTCAGAAGGACCACACCACAAAAAAGATCATTCACTCCCAGGTATGTAAATTTATTTTATGGTCATTGTTTTTATTGAAGTAACTTTGGACATAAGGTTGTAGATTGCAGGGGTTATAAAAGAAATGTTCAAGTAAGAAATGCTTATGCAGCCCCACGTAATATTGAATGTTACAAATGTCATAACTATGGACACATAGCTCGTGATTGTAGAAGCATGATCAATACTTCCATAAAGGAGAACATTAATATCATATATAAGAAAGCATGGATAACAAAATAGGAAGAACAAGTGAACAAAGACCAGGTCCTAGAGATCGCAAGATTGGCAATAAAATGAGATGAAGACAAATCTACAAAGAAAAAGGAAGATGCCAGATACAGAAATATTTGGAAAATAAATGAAAGAAAAGGAGGACAGGTAAATAAGGAACAGGTTCAAGAGATTGTACTTTCAGGTATTGTAGTGAAAGATGAATCCATAGACAGAAAGAAAGAAGTCAAAGTTCAGAGAGATGATGAATCTATTGATGAATATGATGATGACTTCGCATCAGAGTAGGAATTTTTATGAGCCATCCAACTTAGAGACTCCCAGGTAATATGAATATTAGACATGGGGAGTCTATGCGGTAGTTGATACAAACCAAAGAACCATCCTTCGAGGAGCTTGCAGAGTTTAAGTAGATGGATTCAGAGCAATCAGTTCACAGAAGTACATTATGATAGATTAATCAGTTGTAGTAGTGAAGACTTCATGATAGTACAGTGACATATGGGTCATCATTATGGATAGTTGTGTAGCAAAGTCTTGGACAGTATGGACATAAATGGATTCGTAAGAACACTTATCATGTTTGGACAAATATATGATAGTGGATGAGAGCATGGATTCATAGATTGGTACAGAGAGTGGCTCGGAGACAAAGGAACATTATCATAATGGATGATAATTACGTAGGAATATTTGAATGATTATTCTTGAATGCTTTCATATATGTCAGTCAATTACACAAGGAAGCATCAATGGACAATAACTCCAAAAGACAGCAGGTACATGAAGACTTGTATTTTTTCTACACAACATCTTGCAAAGAAGTCAAGAGAGAGAAACATAACAAAAAAGATAGGTAGAAATATCATTCAGATAAGTTGTCAGGTAGAGAGGTAAGAATAGAGGTATGATTCCAAGGGAAGAGATTCATCAGATGCAAGATAGAGAGTTAGATGCTTGGAGAGAGAGAACAAAGGCATGTTTCATGGGGAGTGATTATCGCAAGGGAAGAATTAGCGATAGGACTTTAGTGTTGCATAAGAGTGATGCCCTTTGTCAAAGGGGGAGATATTATTCATATGAAGGAAGAGGGAGTAATTAGAGGCTTAGAAACACAAAGAA
The DNA here is from genome assembly GCA_000966675.3 of Picea glauca. Lineage (NCBI taxonomy): Eukaryota > Viridiplantae > Streptophyta > Pinopsida > Pinales > Pinaceae > Picea > Picea glauca. The sequence continues at coordinate 6,845 of JZKD02S0114717.1, read as the reverse complement.
ATATCAAAGGAATGCAGATAGGGGGAGTAGCCCCAAGGAGAGTTCATTCAGGGGGAGCAGCCCCAAAGGGAGATACCCTTTGGCCTTGATGTCAAAGGGGGAGAGATAGAAACATTGATGAGGAGTATAAGCATGAATGTTATCATGACTAAGTGTTTCCATCAATGTTGGTGTTGTCATTAATGCCAAAGGGAGAGATTGTTAGATAGTTGGCTTAGGTTGATGGACATTTGGTTTAGACTATTGGTTGTCATTGATTTCAACCCTTGGAGAGTGAAATTGTAGATTTATTTCAACCCTTAGTGATTGATGTCAACCCTTGGAGAAGTCTGGTAGCAAATTCTGGTAGCACAAAGGCATGGGTAAGGGACCCAAGTCTGTTTGAGGTATAAAGGAATGAAGATCAATGATTTTATAGGTAAGACTATTCTAGATGGATAGTATATGTCATGCCATTTCCAGTGATATGTGGAACATCACATAACTCATCATGGTTAGAGAGTTATGGCTATATGAAGTTTGAGAACCCTCGTGAGTTATCTAGAAGGTCAAATAAATCAATTATTTTAGAAACTCCTAGAAGAAGTGTACTAGTCACATTGATGGTAACTAGGAGTTAATCATGGGTGTAGTTGTTGCATTAAGAAAATAATTAAAAATAAATTAGTTGCAACAAGAAGTTGTGAGTTTGATAATTATGGTAAAGAAGTTGTGATGAGAAGATTGAATAGTCAAAATGGTTGACCAAGAAATAAATTAAATAATAAAGTAGTTGCAACAAGAAGTTAGTTAAGGGAAAAGAAGTTATGAATTGACTAATTATAGAAAAGTTAGTTGCAACAAGAAGTTGTGAGTAAGATAAATTATTTAAATAATAAAGTAGTTAAAGTGGTTGCAAAGAGAAATTATTTAAATAATAAAGTGGTTGCAACAAGAAGTGGAGAATTTACTATTTGTAGCAAAGTGAGTTAGAAGTGGACAAGTGGTTAGAAGTGGGTTAGCCCTAAAAGAAGTAGGTTAAGTTGGTTAGAAGGTAACCCCTTGAGGAAGATACATGGAAGTATAAATAAGAGAGAAAGGTTCTTTCATTAGCACCTATTGAATATCATTGAATATCTATTTTGTGAAAGGTTATTTGGGCAGGTATTATTGATAGAGAAAAAGTGTGGTGGAAAAATCACGGCGGGAAAAGTGTGGCCGAAAAATATCGGTAGGAAAAGTGTGGCAGAAAAATCGCGGAAGGAAAAGTGCAGCAGAAAAAGTGCGGTAGAAAAATTGCGGAAGAAAAGTGCAGCAGAAAAAGTGCGGCAAAAAAATCGCAGCGAGAAAAGTGCGGCTAAAAAATTGCGGCAAGAAAAGTGCGGCAGAAAAATAACGACAGCAGATTCACGAAATAAAAACCGCGGCAACGAAATTCTACAAGAATAAAAATGTATGGTTTTCATATGTGTAGTGTCGAATCTATGAATCGGGTTGAGGGTTTGCCTTGTAAATATTTTGGATGCCCTCTTGGAAGTTTAGGGCTAGATGTAGAGTTGATACGAGGCAAATCTACTGAAGTTTAGTATTAGTTCATGTTTGAGGGTTTTTGGTTGAGGTATGTTGCTGAATTTATTGGTACATATAGAGGTTGTATAACAATGAGGTTGTGGCACAAGATTGATGTGAGGATTTATGGTATTTGATTTATGGAAGGTGTGGTGCATTGCTAGAGGTATCTTGTTTGTTATCTTGGTGTATATTATTGGTATATGGTAGAGGTATATGATAGGGTACATGGATGAGATACATACTTGAAGTACATGCTGATCTTGATACATCTCATTGAGACATAGTTTGGTTTGTTGTTGATACATGATTGGTACATGTTGTTGGTTATCTTTGTATAGTGTTGATGTACATGATTGATGTGCATTTTTGGCACATGGTTTGAGTGATATTCTTGTGATTTTGGGTATGAGATCTATGTTATCAGATCCGATATATTGAGGAGATTATTGGTACATGTTGTTGGTGTATTTAGTTATGTTGGTACAGGAAAGGCATAGGTATAGTTTGGTTACAGGAAAATGACATAGGTTGATTATAGTTTAATGGCATAGATTGGTACAGACTTACAATAGTATATCTCACAGTGACAATGTGACAGTGGTTCCATCATTCTATTTATATTTCAGGGCGGTTGGACGAGGAAATGATAGGTGGTTGTAGCCACCTTCTGGTTGTAGCTGGAGAACATAGGGGGTTGTAGCCTCCTTCTGGTTGTAGCCAGAGAATTGGGGAGTAGGAGCCTCCCTTAAGTTGTAGCCTGAGAAACCAGGGGGTCGGAACCTCCTTCCAATGGCAGCTAGAGAATTGGAAGTTGGTGCTTCCTTGAATGTAATTCTTGACAGATAAGAAAAACATTCTGTGGTTTTCTCCCACATTGGGTTTCCACGTAAATATTGGTGTACTGTGCATTGTGTGGATGTGTTTGTTATTGTTTATTATGCACTAATGAATGTTAATGCTTATGATACAATAATATATTGATGATGAACAGATGAACATGGTTGAATAAGTAAAAGAATATACATTGTGGTTTAAAGGATTAATAATTGGTATAATTGCTCATTATTGATTCATGCCCCCTCTTAGTAATCCAATAGTTCTTCGTGTAGTGTATTCTAGGTACTCTCATAAACAATAAGAATCACTTGGAAGGATTATCATTTTTTTTCTCTAATCTTAAACCTCCTAGCACAGAGGACCTAATTCTCAAGAATGTGATTATCAAATGCTTGTGGTCTATTGGTTTCAGTAATCTATTTTCCTTCATTTCAAACAAGTCTATTAGCATTGTACCAAGAGAAGGGTGGCTCTGATATATTGACAATTGTGGACAGTGGTTTAGTCAAAACATGGATCTTTCCTGGAGGGAGCTTAAGAAGATTCTTCATCGCCATGAATAGATATATGAAGCAAATCGCTCTGCCCTTTTCCAGTTATCAGATAAAGTTGGGAATTTGGAGCAGACCTTTACTCAGCTGATCCGTCGGATCTCAACTTAAGTGCATTTAAAGTTTTAAAGAATGCATTTAATTAAGTTTTCTTAATTCATGAAATAGTATTAACATCAATTGAATGCTTAAAACAGAAATGAAATGCAAACTGGAACAGAAATGAGAAAACAGAAAATGAGAGTCACAAATAGAAGTTGATAACGGAGTTCACCCCCTTCACTGGGCTACGTCTCCGGGTCCCTCTCCAATGGGTACCGATCCAATTAATAGCTTCAAAATGGTACACATGGTTATGTAATCAACTTCAGCAATTGCAGAACATAATACTGGACAAAAGCCTTCAAGACCTCCTCTTCTAGAAATTACAAATTGACCTTCAAAAGGTAAAGAAGCCAAATTATAACAGAGTACAGTCGACTTTTAAATACAAACAGTATCTGGACATTTACAACAAAACTCTCTCTGGCGCACTAGCTAAAACCTCTGGTTATAGAGTTGCAGGTCGAGAGTTCAATCCCGACTTTGGCGCATTTGTTCTATCCCTGCGAGATTTTGATAACAAAACGATAAAATGTTGAGCTCTAAACATGGCTGAACCTCCTGGAAATGTGGCCAGAATCGTGCTGATAAGGCGTTCAGTGGGAGGTTAGATCACGGGTTCGACTCGACTGCCACTCATTTTTAGCATAAACCATATATATTATGGTTATTATAACCATATGTTACTTGTTTTACCTGCCAAAACGTTACAATAAAGCTATACGCATCACATGTTATCCACTTTCCATCCCGCCACACGTTTCAACTAACCATATGTTATAAATGGAACCACATCGTATGAATATCCACCAGAACGTTACACATAACCAAACGTTGCAATATGTTATCCAAATGTTATACCAAATATTGCAACGGATCAAATGTTATAACCACCAGACTCTGCAATGAGTTGTACCAAATGTGATATCCACCAAGTCAGAGATGTTTCAAATGCCAAAACTGAACCATATGTGAACCAAAACTTGGTGTTTGCAAATCCCGCCAAGTACGTTGCAACTAATCCATTGCTATATATGTTACATATTATGGTTATAACACGATATATCATATCATATGATATTCCTCATGTGCTGGAACCGTTGAATGTTTAGCGCCACATTTGACGTTACCAACTAACTGTGCACCAAACGTTGCAAACCGCTAGTTGTTAACCACTTGACTGTGCACCATGACACATAACCGTATGATGTTACCATTAACCGCGCACCCATTCCACAAATGTTAAGGGATGGACCGTTGAACCGTGCACCATTTAGCATGGAACATATGTTAAGGCTAGTTTCGCACCATGTGACAAAACATCTCATGCGCATAGCATTTAATTTGTTTTATATGTTTTTGTAACCATATACATAGAATAACTTTGGTAAAGACCATGTATGCATTAACCTTTTTAAATGTGGTAAAATCATGATATTACCAAACCTGGCATTGTATTGCCACTCCACTTTTTGCCATTGTACCATTTTTTTTCTCTTGATTTTGGATCGGTGTAACTTTGATGATTAATGACCCCCTGGATCATCAGCTCATTAAAAGTATGGAACTAGAGTGCCAGTTTTTAAGAACTTCGATTATGCATCGACCCACTCAGTACCTTTCCATCAATCAATTGTATGATACTTCTCGACATATGAATTCAGAGGATGGTCAAGGGGAATTGGAAGATACTCCTATGGACATTGAAGAAGATTCTTCACAACAAAGTGGAGTGCAGGGGGTGCAAGACCACGAATCAAAAGTTAGCTAATGTACTTCAAATCCATCTTTTTGTTAGGGAAGTTTGTCAATAAATATTGTAATTAGATAATATGGTTGTTTACAAAGGCAGTATGTATATTTTTCAATGTTTTAGGAGTCGTATATATTTTGTCTATAAGCTATGATTTTGTAAAAGAACTTCTAGTTTTTGTTGTTTCTTTAGTAAGGTGATTTATATAATATAAAGTTTAAATTTTTTTACATTCAAGTTATCCGCGTCACTTTTATTAAAAAAAAGTGTTGAAACCCTTGGGGCCCATTGTAATAAGAGAGAAATATTCATGCTCTTTACCCCATTGGTATATCATCCATCATCACAATCCTTTCTCCATACATTTGTTTGCATGGAACCTTCCTATAAGGGCCCTTTTTGTGTAATAAATAGTTATCCAAGAGACAAGACTATCATAGACTTCTATCCTCATCGCACCCTCGTCATTTTTTACACATTGAACCTTTATGCATTTGGTAGTAAAGATGGTATTAACCTCTTGAGTAGACTTAATTGGAGTATTCTAATCCCCAACTTTCACCTTATTTATTTAAATATTGCATCATGTTTACTTTANCATCTTTTTGTTAGGGAAGTTTGTCAAGAAATATTGTAATTAGATAATATGGTTGTTTACAAAGGCACTATGTATATTTTTCAGTGTTTTAGGAGTCATATATATTTTGTCTATAAGCCATGATTTTGTAAAAGAACTTCTAGTTTTTGTTGTTTCTTTAGTAAGGTGATTTATATAATATAAAGTTTCAATTTCTTTTACATTCAAGTTATCCACGTCACTTTTATTAAAAAAAAGTGATGAAACCCTCGAGGCCCATTGTAATAAGAAGGAAATATTCATGCTCTTTACCCCATTGGTATATCATCCATCGTCACAATCCTTTCTCCATACATTTGTTTACATGGAACCTTCTTATAAGGGCCATTTTTGTGTAATAAATAGGTGTCCAAGAGATAAGACTACCATAGACTTCTATCCTCATCGCACCCTCATTATTTTTTACACATTGGACCTTTATACATTTGGTAGTAAATATGGTATTAACCTCTTGAGTAGACTTAATTGGAGTATTCTAATCCCCGACTTTCACCTTATTTATTTAAATATTGCATCATGTTTACTTTATGCCCCTTCCTCCACTCTTTTATGTTCTAACATCTAAGCGTCAATCTCACATTCAATCAATATAGTCGTTTCCATCCCTTGTTTGACTTATTCATCGTTATTCTAACCCTTTAGGATTGTCTCATGAGGGACATTGTTAGTTGAACCTCTTGGAGGTATTGGATTGGACTTTTTCACCTCATCTTCAATCTTAAAGATCAATTTGGCATCGATTTTGGTGATGATTTTAGATTTGACATTTCCCACCGATGACCATAATAAATGAGCAATATTAGGTATATTAAACATATTCTAGTGAACACATGAACTAATAGATGGGACAAGAGAACAATTGTTAAAGTTACCATAGTATTCATCATTTTTATTGTTAAATCTTTTGTTTTCCTTATGTGTGTGTTAGAATACTAAAAAAACAACTTATATAAAAGACATGATAAGTATTTTGTTGTTCAACCCATTATATATTTTATGAATTAAATAACTTTATCTATGTTGAAAAACTTCTTTCCAAAAATATATATTAAATATTTAAATTAATAAAAACATATAAATTAAACTTAAAAAATTAAATATAATTATAAATAATAAATTAATATTTCACAAAAAAAAAATTCATATACTAATTTAATATATAACTTGAGTGTGATCTTAAAATTAAATGATTATTACTATTATTAAAAATAATAAATTAATATTTTACATAATATATTATAAATAATAAATTAATAATTTTATAATATGATTTTTTTTTTTTAAATTTGGATACATTAAATTATATGATGGGATGATGTGGTTTTCCACATAGACGTTTTAGAAAGAGTGGAGCGGATGGATCCTTTGGTTTATTCCACAACGGGTGGAATAAACATTTAAAGAAAGGAAACTT
>JZKD02S0114695.1:0-24392 GCA_000966675.3 Picea glauca | reverse complement strand
TCCCGAGGGTGACCCACTTACTAGGAAACCATGTCAACCACCAAGGTGAAATAAGGAAAAAGGTATAATTTCCAAGCAAACATTCCATAGTCAAGAGAGGACCCTTTGCAACATGCTCAAATGATTCAAATATTAAGGTGACACTACCATGAAACCAAACTTGTTACCTTATGATGCAAGGCCTATTATCCTTTCTGGGCCATACTAGTGTGGAAAACACTACTATGTTGTTGATGATGAATGGTGATGTGTGGTGGAGAGGAGGGGATCCATCTTCTCAATGTGGTCTCAGTTGGTCATATAGCTCTCGACACTCCATCTCTGCTACACGTGGGCCTCGAGACATCATCTCCTTAGTTACCCTTAGTTTGCGGGGGTAGCATCTGGTGGGAACATGTGCTCACCATAGAGCGTATGAGAACCTCAACATATCTTGGTATGACATGTTCCTACACATACTCAATAAAACGATTAGAGCATCGGAGGGTGGCTAACTAACCCTTTATTCATATAAGAAAAACTTCAAAATCTCAAAATTGAAAACTATAAGATTTCTTTGAAAGAAAGAAAACAATTATTTTTCAAAAAATTCTAACTAACATGTAATGATTCAAGCAGATGCATCACAACAACTATGCATAAATTAAAGAGAACTAATATCTAAATCCAAGCATATAAATGAATGCAACTAACCTACGATGAGAACACAAATGCAATGTAGGAAAGAAAATGACCCACCTAATTACCTGGGGCTTGAGGCCTATGGAGATCAGGTCTCGTCTACATAGGGTCGGATGATAGGCCCGTCAACCGGTAATGGTATCTTCCTCCCAACCACTGCAGATAAATAGTAAGTACCCTTTTCAAAATTCTTCTTGACGACGTAAGGACCAAGCCATAAAACTCCACTTTTCTTTTCGTACTTTGGTTTTCTCTTTCTTTCATCCCACATGACTGTAAGGTTGCCTTCATCAAAATCAACGTACGATATATATTCAATGTAAATTTGTGTGGGAGGATATGCTTTGACTATACATTTAATAGTTTTTTCTTGCTCTTGATCCTTCTTGCCCTCATCCTTATTTAGTATCTTGATGGATCTCGGGTCCTTTCCCTAGTATTTCTCAAGCTTTTCCTTATATTTATCTATCTTCGACAATAGTGTTTCAATGCATTCTTCTTGTGCAAACAATAAATCCCAAGGATCATCCTCAATGACCTGAGGTGTCACATCATATTCACAATCACTCCAATAATCGGGGCTATTTGGACCAACTACATGATTCTTTGTAACCAGTTAACTATATAGAATCTCAAATGTCCCATCCTCCATAGGGATATATGCATGAGTGAGGTCCATACTAAGAAAACCACCAAGTGTGGAAAACCAACTTCTTGACAAGAGAATGCCACAATCATCTGGTACGTTGATCACAACCACATTCATATTGATCTTGATGTGGGGAAATGCTTGTAAATAAACCCTCAAATCCTCTATGAGACCGTAAACCTTGAATTTCTTTGAATCAATGCCACAAACATTTCCATAAGGATGGGTTGTCCTCAAACCTAGTTGTTTCATGACCTTCAAAGGCATCATGTTTGTTGAAGCATTGAAGTCCAACATGCAATTTTTCAAACAAAGACTATTTATCCCTAGAGAAGGATAAAAAGGAGGGTCGTCTTCCCTATGGTTCCCATGATACATAGTATTCAATATTACCGGAGGATCCCCTACTTCATATTGTATTTTTAAAGTAATCAAGACTTCTTCCCTTATAGAAGGAATCTTACACATCTTGACCATGGGTACCACCATATTCATCTTTCTAATCATACTAGGCACGTCAATATTCAGGTTAAAATCATCATTTGTTGGTACAGGATGTGAAAGAAGGTCATGAAATGGAGGTGGAGGAGGTGGAAACTCCTCCTTCATTACCGGGGAAGGTGAGGATGGTACTTTATTTCTCCTATAATATGTTAAAATATTTTTTTCCTCAACCTTTCTTTTAAAGGTTCATCCATTTGGCTCAATATTTCCAATCGAGCTCACCTACCTGCCTGTTTCCTAGCTTCTTGAAGTTTCTCTTCTGTGATGTCAATGTATTCGTCATCCTGGAGAGTGTAAGTCATATCAATGAATTTCAACCTGTATGTAAATCCTGGTGCTTTTTCTTCTCTCTGTCTCAGACACTCATGTTCCCAATGAGGTTCTTCACAAGGAAAACACCATGGTGATCCTTCCATGCTAACCATCCCAATAGGATTCAAGGTGTTAGGTGCCTTCACTTCTTGTTGTGGCTTCGGTTTCCAACTTGCATTTTCCCTCTGTTTTCTTATAAACCAAGGCCTTGGAGCATAACATTGTCTCTCTAAATTCGTCAACTTGTTCATGATCTGATTTTGGGTCTAGACAAACTAGGTATTCATTTGATCAAACTTTTGAGCCAAGATTGTGATTGGATCTTGTACACTACTAGTTGACGTCTTTTTCTTAGGTTATTCTCTAGCATGAAGAAACTGAAAAGGTTCAATCTTTGAGTTAATTAGATGTTCCTCAATCTTCATAGTATCCTCTTTGGCCTTTGCTAAATTTTCAAGCATCTTTTCCTTTAGGATAAAACCCAACTTTCCTTCAAAAGCATTCAAATAAAGAAGGAGAACAATTGCTTCTAGTGGGCACAAATCCTTCTAGATTTGGTTGTACAATTTTTCAAATATAGCATCAAATTCCTTCATTGTTTAGTTCTTTTTCTTTTTTATTTGATGGAATTGCATCAATAACATTCCATTGTCCTTCAAGTTTGTTGTCCATCTATTTTTGAAAAACTTTGTGAAAGCCTCATATGATTGCAAGTGATTGTTGGGTAAGCCTTTGAACCACTTTTTATCATCTTCATCAAGAGAGGTAGCTAGTAACTTCACTGCAACCTCTTCATTCTCTATATCATTATCTTCCATGGCCACACCAATGTAGTCAAGATGTTCTTCATGTGTAATAACATTGTTTCCAATGAATTTGGGTAACCACTTGTGAGAATCTTTAGGCATGTTATTGGGGTACCCAAGGATGGTGTCCATATTCAATGGCTTGTAAATGTTGCTATCCCAAGGACGAGACATTGGGGAGAAGGGAATACTTCCTTGAAATGATGTTTTGACAACATGTAAATTATGAGGAGGTATTCTTTGCTAAACCTTGGAAGGATTAAACCTTAATTTGGGAAGATGGGTTCTTAGGTTGGGGATTCTCCAAATGAACTTTATGAAGAGCTCATAAAAAGTAAAAAAGATAAATTCTCTCAAATGGATTCTTCAGACAATATAAAGGTAAAGTCTTTGGGATAGACTTTCCAAGTGTCATTGTGGGATCGGAAAGGATTCAAAATCATCCCCAACAATGGTGCCAAAAAGGCTATCATACAGTTTGTAGTTTGGGAAAATCTTGACCCAAGAAACAAGTAAGTGACACAACTAGGGACACCTATCACTATCATCCCAATATATATCCCACTCATTTTAGTGGTGTATAAGTCCAACACAAGGGAGGCTAACTAGTTTACCCTAGAGGGATTGCAAAGGGAGAATCCAAGAGATGAAGGAACCACCCCTATAGGTCATGATTAAAATATATTGGGGCTTGATGGAGGATGAGTATGAGTCAAGGAAAGGTTGTCAATTGATAGTACCTGTGAAACAAATGTTAGACAACCCAAACCAAGACAATATGTGATAAAATAAGCCCTAAGATAAGAGGTAAATCAACAAGAAACCTTGATGTCCCAAAATTGCAGCATATAATATTGATATATCACCAACAAGATAACTATAAGACATGCAAATTATACCATCAAAATCAGCATATGATATTGGACAAGAAAGCTTACAATTAGTAAACAATTTTCCAATGCTTAAACCAAGATTTTGATGTCAAAAGAGGGTTGTAAAAAAGTGTTATCAACAAATAATTATGACAACCGTATGCTTGTAGAAATTTTTTTCTATAACAGAAAATTCTAACCACCGAAATCAGCAAGTAAACCACCCAAACAATATCCCATTATCAGTAGATTAATTATCACAACTTACAAGCAATTTTTAGCAGTAGAAAAGTAGAGAAAGTGTATGAAAAAGAGTGTTTTGTTGCAACCCTAATGGTTGTAGATTAATGTTTATTACAGAAAACTAACCACTTTACCAATCAAGATTCCCTTGAAGCATAAGAGAGTCTAAAGCATGTAAAATTCAAATCCAACTTGAACAATCCCAAACCATCAATTTTCATGTTTACCAATGCAACAATTTATGATGTCCAATGCAAAGATTAGTGCCTTGTTATTGGGTAAATAGATTATATTACTTGGAGAGAGAGTTAAACGAATAGGGTGGAGATGGATTATGGCTAAACCCTTGTAGGACCCAAAATTCCACCTCCTTCTAAATCGTTGAACTCACTAGTCAAAAATAAAACTAGGGTTTAGAGTTTATAGGGGTGTAAACCCTCTTACTCCCTAGAAATCAAACCCTAGCCTAGATTTACTTCAAGGGTGTAGACACTCCTACTCCTTGAAGGAAACATTGAATGCTCTAATTAGCTAAATGAAGAAATATTGTGAGCTATGGAGGATGTAAACACTATTACTCCTCCTAGGGTTTTCCCAACAAATCTTGAGTTTACCAAGCAAATTACCATACAATTGCAGAAAATTCACTTAATAGACAACAAATAGATTGAGAAAACACCTTGCTCAACCAAGAAATACCTCACAATAATTCACCACAAACCTCCAAGAAGATAGCGCACTAGTAGAAATGATCAACAATCAAGTAGCACCACATTCGCACATGAAACGAGATATAATGAATTCTCCATGAGGAAAGAATTTGCAGACCAAGAAGTTTTATTATCAAGTGTTGAGTTATATCAAAATTAAAATGACTTTCCTCATAACTATATGAGGAAACCCGAAGTCATGTTTTTCCACATTTTTCCACTTTACAATTAAATCCATAATTTTAGGCTAAAACCTAAGTTACAATGCTTAATTAGCAAATTGATTTGCTCTTTTTTCCCACATAGGCTACAAAATGACCAACAATAACAAAATGATGGGATATAAGCCCATAAAACTCCTCTCCAAGGTGGCATGTGTGAATATAATCCTCCAAAGGCTATGAATTCATGTTCTAAATGTGCCATGTCACCCCCAAATCAAGCAAGAGAGTGGGGCTTCAAGCCCACAACACCACCAAGTGCACTAGAATGGAAAAATGTTCCCTCCAAAGTGTGACACCATGCTCCAAAAAAGGGACATTTTGGCATAGGAGGGTGGCATCATCCTTCCTTCATGCTTCCAAGCCTTGTACAAGTGCTTGAGACGTCTCTCGAGGTGCAACATTCATCCTCCTAGGCCCCTAATGAGTGGGGTGCAGCATCCATCTGGTGGGATTTCAAGCCCCTATGAAGTTTCAAGTGTCTTAGTCCCTCCATGAATAGTTTTCACTCGGCAAGGTCCTGTAAAGACAAGCAAATATGCCCTCCAATGGTCCACAAGTCATATGAATCATGCCAAGTAAGACACATTTAATAAAATAACCACCCAAACAAGTGCATTAAGTCCCCCCTTTTCAAATTAAACAAATGCTCAAAGACCTTATAAACTTTGTCAAATTTAGATATGGGAGGGGTGTCATGGTGTCCTATTGGGTAGGTCAATCCCCAAGTCAAGGAATTTTTCCCAAGAAGAAACTCTCTAGGCCATGTAGTGGGTATGAGATGGGTTGGGGTAGTACATTTGGGCATGGGGTTCTTGACATATCAAGGGATCATATTGTCTCTTTTATGGGTGCCTTCGTGAAGGGTGCACTACATCCCTTCATTTGCAATGCAACATTTTTCCTTTCATTTTTTATGGTCTAAACATTGAGTGTTATGTGAAATGGAAATTTAAAGAGCACCGTAATGCCACTTGAAGTTAGAACAAATTGAGTGTCATATGCACTAGAAAATAAAATACATTGCAATGCATTCCCCCATCAAGCAGGGCATTTTTATTTATTTTCTTTTAAAATGTTCTTCATTTTTATGGAGAAGCATTTCATTGCTCTTATGACCTTAGGGATAGGATCTATAAGGATAGATTATGAATTTCAAGTTTTACATTTCTAGCTACAACACCTTTGGGCCTTCAACCCCTTCTTCCCATGAAATGGGGTACAATCCCTTCTTGGGGTTAATGAACCCAAAAACCCAAAAGATGAGGAAATGGAGGGGAAAATGTGTGGAAGGTGGTAAGTATGATCGGAAATGGTACGATGACCCTTCATGGGGAACCCCCAGTAGAAACCATTTTCCCGAGGGTGACCCACTTACTATGAAACCATGTCAACCACCAAGGTGAAATAAGGAAAAAGGTATAATTCCAAGCAAACGTTCCATAATCAAGAGAGGGACCTTTGCAACATGATCAAATAATTTAAATACTAAGGTGAAACTTACCATGAAACCATAATTGTTACCTCATGAAGAAATACATGTTGTCCTTTTGGGCCATATTGGTGTGGTATATGTTGTTATGCTACTGACAATGAATGGTGATGTGTGGTGGATAGGAGGGGCCCCATCTGCTCAATGTGGGTTCAACTGGTCACCTAGCTCTCAACACTCCATGTCTGCTACCTGCGGGCCTCGAGACATTATCTCTTTAGTTACCTCTGTGTTGGGGGGGTAACAAGGCCTAGATTTAAAGGCCATATTTTCACATTTACGGGAAACTTATTTACATGTAAAGCCTCAATAAAATATTTGTTGAAAGTGGTGGAACAAAGGGTGGAAATATAATATACAAGTAGATCTCAAATCCTTTATCTATTGATGCTAAGGTTTAGATATGCAGAAAAATCCTTACAACAACTCATGTTTATTATTCCTCCTACTTAGACCAAGGTCCACTAAGGTATTAAGGGATAAGAAATTCCAATGCATTTTAGGTTGTGTTCATTGGATGTAGATGAGAATCACACTAACACAACTTGAAATACAATGAAATGTACACAATTTCTAGTTTTGTGTCTCCCAATTGTTGTGTATAATCCAATATCCTCCTCCTCTTCTCCTTCCATCATAGTGAAGTGAGAAGACTCAAATGTGGCTTCTTCTCCCAGCCCTGCTAACCTCCCTCTAATTCTGATTTGAGTTGCCTCTATATTACTCTTCATTGATAATTTTTCTACCATATAATCTAGTGACTAGATGCCACACTATGAAATTCTCATACCAATTTTTTTTTTACACAAACTAAGCTAACAAAAAGAGAGGCTTGATGTTTGTCTCTATGTCCTTGCATATGTTGATTTTATACGTGTGTATTTTCAATGTGCATTTCAAATTATGCATATACTTTATTCCATGTATTTTGTATATACTTAAATTAACAGTGTATTTTGTTGATATGATTTAACTTGTTATATTTATTTGATGTAACCTTTTATTACCATTGACATACTTTCTTGGTCATTTAATGTTGGACATTGATAAAATTAACTGATCTAATTGTATCTTATGTATATGCATGATTAGGTGCAAAATAATTAATAGTTACACATTATTCCAATCAAGTTTGGAGGTCCTTAATTATAAGATGGTTTGTAAGTTTATCAATATAATATCATTTATTATGATAATTGAAGAATTACACCAGCAAACTAATGGAGCAAATATAATTAACAATAATGCACACTCAACTCAAAATTTCTCATTACCAAAGAACACATTTATACATAGAGAGCATATGTCTAGGGAAACTATCATATCCTACAATCTCTCGACAATCACTCCTCACTTCTCTCAACAATGTATCCACAAATATCTCAAGCATATTTCTCTAACTCTAATTAGACCTTCGAGATATAAAAAATAACAATAATTAATCTAGAACATACAAATGAATCGTTATTCCAACATTTCTCCCCCATAATGATCATTTGGATATATTCCAAGATCATCTCTGAATTTGTAGAATTTTATTTTGATAGTGCTTTGGTGAATATATATGATACCTGATCTTCTATTCTATAATACATAATCTCGATCACACCTTGTTGAACCAAATCTCTAACAAAATGATACTGAATATCAATATGCTTGGTCTTCTTGCGAAAAATTGGATTCTTGGTCATTTCAATAATACTTTAATTATCACATGTCAACTGAGTGGGTTGTTCCTGCTGCTCATGTAGATCCTCAAAAATTATTCTTAACAACATTGCTTCAGATGTTGTTTTTGTTGCGGCTTTATACTCTTCATTTTAATAATCCAAGAAATTGTTGTTGAACCCATGCCAAATTAATACCTTGAAGTTGATTTCCTACCATCCATACAACCTGCCCAATCTAAATCTGTATAACCAATCAAACTGAAATATTTTGTAGATATGTATACTAAACCATAGCCAAATGTACCATGAAAATATCTCAAAATCCTCTTAGTTGATTTCCAATGCAATTCCTTGGGGTCTGACATGAATCTAGATACCATACTGACTACAAAATATATATCTGGTCGAGTTGTAGTCAAGTAGATCGAAATTCCAACCAATTGATGCTACCGAGTAACATCAACTGAATTGGAGTCATCATGTTCGTATAAATTCAACTCGGATTCTAAAGGAGTTGCAACTGGTTTGCAACTCGACATCCTGAACTTCTTTAAAATATCCCAAGTATACTTGGCTTGTGATATGAAAATATTATCTTCCTTATGTCATACCTCAATACCCAATAAATAATGCAACTCACCAAGATCTGTCATCTCAAACTTAGCAATCATATGTGACTTAAATTTTTGAAATAGTTCAATAGTGTTCCCTGTGTAGATCAAATCATGAACATATAATGCAATTATCAGAATGTCCTATCCTGACTGGAAAATATCGAGATTGGACTCAGATAAAATTTTAACTAAGCCATGATCTTGAAAATATTTATCAATTTTGGAATACCATGCTCTTCGCACTTGTTTAAGACCATACAAGGCCTTCTTCAATGTGTAAATACAATCTTCTTTACTTGGAACTTCAAAACCTTTTGGTTGCTCAACATAAATTTCTTCATCCACATAACCATTCAAGAAAGTTGATTTAACATCCATTTGAAAAATTGTCCATTTGTATTGTACAACCAATGCAAGTACCATCGTGATTGTATCCAACTTTGAAACTTGAGAAAATGTTTCACTATGATCAATTCCTTCCTTTTGTGCATAACCTTTTGCAACTAAACGAGCCTTATACTTATCAATTGTGCCATCTGATTTATACTTAGTTTTATCAACCCACTTAGTACCAATTACATCTTTTTCTTTTGGTAAAGTGACCAAGTCCAATGTATCATTTCTCACTAAGGCATTCAATTCTACTTCCATATCTTCATTCCATTCTTTCTTTCTTGATGCTTCTACATAATTATGTGGTTCATACATCTTCATTGGTTGTGTCATAAGTGCATAATTCACAAGACAACTTTGGGATCTAGTAATTCTTCTTTCAAAATTTCTATCCATATTTATTTATGAATGACCCCTTTCAAGCCACTTAGGATTCTTCTTGACTTTATCTATCTTTTCTAACTTAGAATATGATTCATTACCTATATCCACTTCATCCTTTCTTAATTTAATATGTACATGTTCTGACTAAAAAATGCATTGCTCATCAAACACATCTATGCTTATTATCACCTTCTTTGCTTCAAGATCAAACAACATGTAACTTTGTGTTTCAATATTATATCCAATGAAAATGCATTTCACACTTTTATCATCCAGTTTTCTCCTCTTTTCTTTAGGAACATGTGCATATGTAGTGAAACCACAAACTTTCATATGTGTAACACTTGGTTTGTATCCTAACCATGCTTCTTCCGGAGTCAAATTCAATACTTCTCTTGTAGGACATATATTAAGAGTGTAAATTCTAGTGTGCATTGCTTCAGCCCAAAAATCATTTCCAAGAGACTTAGTTTTCAACATACTCCGACCAATTTAAATTGTTGTCTTGTTTTTCCTTTCTGCGACTCCATTTTGTTGAGGAGAGTAGGAATTGGTAAACTCTCAATTTATTCCATTCTTCCTGCAATAATTCAAAAATTCATTTGACTTGTATTCTCCCTCATTATCTGTTCGTAAGGTGAGAATTTTTAAACCACTTTTTTTTCAACTAATGCCTTAAACTCAAGAGACTGAGTAAACACTTCAGACTTCTCCTGCAAAAATTACACCAAAGTCTTCCCGGAATAATCATCAATGAAAGTGAGAAGATAATGTGCCTTTCCAAAATACAAAGTCTCCATTGGACCACAAAAATATGAATGTATTAGTGTTATACATTCTCTATCCTTCCATGTTATATTTGAGAAACTTTCCATGTGTTGTTTCCCAAAAATACACCCTTCACATACTTCATCATCTATCTTGATATAAGTGTTACGAGGAAAATATCTCTATGGCTAGGGGTAAACCACAACAGATGGAAATGACTACAAAAATCAACTCTAATATCAAGTATGCTATATAAACAAATATGTTGGCAAGACAAGATAAAAGGCCTACCTCATCCTGACGTTCGATGAAGTCCATCATTGAGCACTTGACCCAAAGCAATATAACTGCAACTAGTCCTCAACAACCAAGAAACACAAGCATATGGTGATAATAGATAATGTTAGCACATTCAATAGCATAATCCATCAATATTCATAACAAATACACACATGGAATAACATATCAAATATTCACAAGATATCAATTGGACGAGAACATAGTATTTCTATTAATATGTAATTAGAAGAAGTGTATGAGTTAAAAACTTCCAAGTCAGCACGGTTCATAACCAAAAAACTAAGTTCCTTCCAGCTTGGCCTCCACCACTTCAATCCTCCAATAAAGGCAAGCTCATATAAGAGAGACAATGAGGTTCTCAATCAATAAGGGAAGAGCTTGGGGGATGAACAATGTATTCAGACTTAAAGGAAAAAGGGATGCAGACTCAATGTGAAGTGAATAATTTCTCCAGAGTAACTTTGCTCTCAAAGTTGAATTCTTCTCCTCTTTTCCATAGCTTGGATTTGGCCCATTTGTAGCCTTCAAGTGGAACTGAAGGGTCGAGTCGGAATGTTTCCAGTATATGGAAGGCCAAGGATCATAGATCTCGTGACGTGACATGGAAACCTGACACCATTTTTTAATTTTGGGCACAAATCTCAATGTACGCATGTTGTAGTGGTGCAACCTGTGTATACACATGTTGTAATTTAGGTAGGGCGCGTATATGTGGAAAAATCATGTTTTTAGGTCTAGGATTTACAAAAAGGGACTTCAAGTCTGCATAGGGAAATGGAAAAAGGCCCTCTATGCAAGTTTGCATAGAGTGAGGCACATATTTCTATAACAGATGCCCCCTAATGTGTGAGGTCAGAGGAGTATTTTCAATGGCCTAAATACATTATAAGATCCAGACGTGGAGTAATGGGGACCCAACTAGAAGAACTACTTTCTCATTACAATATGTACTAACTTTGCATACATGGCTGCCAATTTGAATTACACTGCAGATCCATGTGAAAATATACCAAACAACTGTCCATGGCCATGAATAGGAAATATAAAGGTGGCTACATGCCAAAGTCTGTCGTAGTCACAAACAAGGCCCAGTAAAACCAGTCTCAAAACCAATATGAAGATATTTGTATATAGTGGAGTACAATTTGATCTCCCATGATCATTGAATTCACATAGGTACTAGTCCAATGAAAAGTAGCAACAACGCAGGAAAGTTGTGACTATAAATTGATGTCTTCAAGTCTTATACACAATCTGCCAAAGGTGAAAGTCTACATCGTGTGAATAAAGGAGTTGAGGTCGAACACAATGAGACTTCGTTTGATTACCAGTCATTGAGGTATACCATTAACAAATGCGAGACAACCTGCCGATGATGAAAGTAGGTATCAAGGCACCAAGTACATTCTTACAAGTGTGAATAAAGGAGTCAGGGTCGAACACTTTAAGAATCCATCGATGAGGAGACATTGATGTATTCCCAACTGTTGATGGCGAGAGAACCTGTCACTAATGAATGCAAGCCTATAGGTACTCATAGGAATCTAGGTCTCATCTCCAGAATAGATGAGTTGAAGTCAATGGAAGGAGACCCACTGAAAGGAGAGAATTAAGGCATCTCTCATCATTTAGTACAAGGTACAAAGCAAGATCTTGATGGTTTGGAGGAAATCAGACGAAAAACATGTTCACGAACCAACGACCCTGTGAATCTTTCAAGTGTGACAGGCACAAGCGGTACATGATAAAGACCCTCTGAATAATAGCCAATAAGGAAAACTATTGGCAAAGGAAAGGAAACCACCAATAAGGCTAATGGAATCCAAGACATTTCATGAATCCCAATGTGTGAATAGATGTCTTGTCGTCGAACACAAGGGAAACCACCTAGTCAACGACCAATGATGAAATGTTGATTGTTGGGTTCAAGGTTACCTACCAATGAGGAAAGTAGGACCACGGTGCGCAATAGAACTACAACTTCATGTGATTCTGAGACAGACTGGGGGTATGGCTGACATGAAAATTCAAGAGTTCCGAGGAATGGCCGACACAGGTTGATAAACATCCTTTGAACAAGAGCATGAGACATATGGAAGACTCTAGAAGCATAGACTCAATGATGAAACCTTGAGATGCAGGAGGCATCAATCAAACTCTCCATAGGGACTAGAAGAGTAACCAGTCGGAGGAGTAAACTCTATGTAACGAGCTCATCTTCCTAAGGTCATGCTAAACCCAAAATTATAATGACAAGTGGACTCAAAAATTTTGTGCTCTGTTCATAGGTGACACGACTGCTGTCAATATAAGATAATACTCCCTTCTCGTCTGTATTTGTTTGTTTTTTCATAGTCAAATGAATGTTATGATACAGAGGAGAAAACGAGTTTCGCAAGTAAGCAAAACTAGTTCCAACAGTGGAACATACCTATGCTCAATGCAAGGAGGTGCATGCGGGAGATGGACACTTGGGGGAATGTTTCCTCGTGGGTATAGGGTGTCAAGTTGCGAAGGATATAAACAAGGCTTTGCTTGGTTGAGGATGCAAAATTGCTGAGGTAAACGGTTTATAACGCAAAGCGAGAACCGACAATAGGCTCAATACTGCAAGTAAGGACATGAGATGCAATCACAAATTAAGGCCAAAAATGTCATTTTCCGTAATCTTAGTCTACTTGGTTTGAAAAAGAGATAAACTTCCACCAAATAGAAATCCTTTCAAATCCAATTTACAAGTGTGAAAGAGACAAGTTCACTCGAAAGTCTTTTCTCTTTTTGAAAACAAGTCGGAAAAGAGCTTAAATCAAACTCTTTTAGGATTACTCTAGGTATAGGTCAGCATGTTTATGAGTGAGAAATGAGGTTCAACATAAATTCATGTATTAGCTATAAGGGACTCCCGGTCCTACGGAAAAAATATCCGCATGGGCACCGAATGAAGCAGAGGATCTAACTAGGGTACCCATGTTTGGTAAGTCTCTACCATTTGATAACGACATTTCTAGTAGCAGATAGAAGGTTCTGGGTCACTATAAAATGGGTTCGTACCTAAGTCATATGAGTGAAAATCATAGGACGATGCAAGTGTGCATGATGGAATGGATACCTATCCTATATGCTAGGTAGAAAAAATACCTGTCTAAAATTATGAACGGGTGACATAACGCTGAAAACCGCAAGAATCCCTGGACACAACTACAAAAATCAACTCAATCCACTGTCGTATTAGTCCATTAGGCGGAAATATTATCCGAAACTATGCAAAGTGGGTAAAAACTTGTTATAAATAGTTAAAAAAAACAAATTTACTATACCATTTGTATTTTTTACCCAAATAGTGTATTTTGGACCAAATTACCTCTGAAGTTCAACTGGTGACTCTGGGAGCTACGAGTGAGGGAATCGACGACCGTATGGACCAAATAATTCCTCTTCCCCTCCTCTTTCCTTTTAGTGGATTAGATTTTGTATTTAGGTTCCAATTTTTAATTTATTTAGGGCGCAAATTAGAAGTTTAGGTGTATGCGAGCTATCGTCCATCGGGTCGTGTATACGCGTTATTATACGCGGTTTTCTAAAAGACAACCAACGTATACTCATCCCTATACACGACTATGAATGTTGTAGCCCGCGTATATGTCCATAAGCATTGTTTTTTATAGATTGCTAACTCAAAAAAGGATTTTTATCTTGCAGGATGGCGCTAGAGTGGAGGGAAAGGGAACATGAGGAGGTAGATGTTGATGTGGAAAGAGATCCAGGGGCCCAAATGGCCTTTAAAAGATGTGGGTTGTATAATTTTTGGGCTCTCAAAGGGATGAGGGCCCAAGTGAGATTGATACAATTTCTCGTGGATTACTGGGATCTAGATAGTGAGATATTCAACCTTGATGGAAAACCATTAAGGATTGAAGTCTAGGACATTTATTTATTGATGGGGTTGTTGTGTCGGGGTGAGGTGTTCAACCTAAAATACCATGGATTTGGGTGGTATTAAAATAGAGGAATACATAGACGCTCATTGCATTGCAGGGACCAAGAAGGTCAGGAGTCAACACCCCATCTGAGCGATAAACAATCTAAGCCTCAAGATTGTTGTCCTCGTTTTGACACGGATCACAGGATCGACCTCTTTACACTAGGCATCGAGACCGCTTATTTTCTACTCGGTAGAGTTCTTGAGAGCCACAATGTACAACTGGTGCACCTCACTACTGGCTAACATGAAGAGCCAGTTAACAGAATGCAAACAAGGTAGTAAGAGGAACTTCGGGTTCGCTTCTATATTTTGTATATTTTTCTTCGAGCGGGTTCTAGGTTTGGGACCTAGAGTTGAGATCATTCCCCATGGACCTCGCGATCCAGCCATGGCATGGTGGACCGAGGTGATGAGACAAAAGGGGGGAGGTAGGGTGCCCACACCCTACAACGATGACTTCTTCTACTGGTGGAGACGGCAGGTCATAGCTCTGGATGACTACTATTATGCATGGATTGACTTCAGAGGGGACCTTGACATGCCATTACCACTAGGGACCGCCTATGGGGACATAGGTATGTAAACATTTTTTATATATTTCATTATTATGTATTTTTTTATAGGAAAACAAAAATATTTTTGGATGACGTTTAAGTACTAATTATGTGATGTAGACGTAGGTCCACGATGGTCGGACGGACTTCCACGACATCGTCGGAGGCACCGGGGAGACGAGGCAGCGAGAGGAGATGCAGAGAGGGTCCTTCAAAATGTGTAGGGAAACCTGTCTCGTTTGACACAAAGGATTTTGATGGTTCAGGTGGACGATCTGTCAGAGTCTATGTAGCGACAGGTGGTAGGTGTTCCTAGAGCTTGGGTGTGACTCTTTCGACATCTCGCAAACATCGTAGTTTTCTATCATGACACTCATCTGGCACCATAGGTGTATATGTCATGACTTTTGTATTATTGGTTGTATATGTGTATTGAGGGTGTTAGCCCCAATTTTGTACTACAAACAACATATTTTTTGAAATATATATAAAAACATGGTTCTTCGGCTCTACTTATGTTACAATGTTTACATTGATGAGAATGTTTTATTTGCTTTAGTTATGTGACAAATTCCAATCTAAAACGAAATTATCATATGCATCGGATACATAATTAGAACTCCTAGGTATGTGATGATAAGTAATAAAATCAAACTGTCGTTCTAAAAGTCATACCCGTAGAAATCATCGGAGTAACGTAGAGTCATGCACATGGTAACTGTCGTTCAACTAGCATACTACTAACTGGGAATCCAGCTGAACCTTCAAAGAGTGAATAGCATGTGAAATGGCATCGTGCAAAATTTATATAATGACGCTATATTCAACCACATTATTCGTGGATGGCCCTAGGTATACACCACTTGAAGACACCAGTAGACCCTCGGGTGAGTAAACGACCCAAGCGGTGGAAGCCAAGTTCCATGTATGACGATTGGCTCCGTCTGTGAATCCTAAGTAGACCGAAGACTTTGTTGACATCTGTCGACCAAGGGAAAACTCGATAAGCAAGTTGAAGACAAAAAACAAAAAAAAATGGAAAACATATATACACTAAATTACATTAGTATACAAAGAGTTACGCCCAAGCTCTGGGGTCAAGTGTAATATCTTTTCAAGTAGAGCCCATTCCTGGGCTCAGCCAACATGCTCCCTTCATAATCTTCTAATTCATAGGCTCCTTTTTCTAAGACATGTCGCATGATATAGGGACCGTTCCACATGCGTTTGAACTTGCCTACCCCCAGTGGTTCTTTGGATTGATCATATAAAAGGACCAAGTCACCCTCAATGTACAATCGAGGATAGACAAAATTATCATATTGGACCTTGACACATCTTTTATTCTCTTTGATAGTCGTAGAGGCGTCTCGACGCTGCTCATCAAGACTCTTTAGGTGCACGAGGCATTGTTTGAGATCAAAAGTGTCAAGTAGGAGCGCAAATTCCAATATAAGAGAAGGGATTTCACATTCAATAGGTAAGATTGACTCCACACCATGTACTAACTAGAAAGGAGAAAAACCAGTGGCAGTCTTGACCGAGGTTTGGTATGCCCAAAGTGCGGGATATAGCATGATATGCCAGTCAGATTTGCTCTAGCTTACAGTTTTCTACAAAATGGTCTTGAAAGACTTGTTCACGACCTCTACCTGTCCATTTTTTGAGGGTATTAAGGGAAAGAATGACCATGTTTAAACCCTAGTTTAGATGTTATTTCTTCCATCATTTCATTCTGAAAGTGACTGCCATGATCAGTGACAATCTCACTCGGGATTCTGAACCTAGCTACAATTTGATTGAATACGAAGAAGGTGACAGTATTCCTATCGTATTTAACTGTAGGTATGGCTTCGACCCACTTAGTAAAGTAGTCTACGACCACGATAATGTGTTCATTCCCCCTAGCCGAAGTTTGGTTGCAATCCACAAAGTCCACCCCCCACTTGGTGAAGGGACTGACAATAATGACTGGATGGAGAGGGGATAGATGCAATGCATTTTCTGAGTGAACACCTGCCAGGAGTGACACTTCTTAACCACTTCAACGCAATCTTTAAAGATAGAAGGCCAAAAATAACCGGCTCGCAAAATTTTCTAGGTTGTTGCAAGCCCGGATAGATGACCACCACAAGCCCCACTGTGGAAATCATTTAGAACAGACTCGGCTTCTTTGTGAGCTAAACAATGATGCAATATATTGTCTACTCCTTGATGATACAAAGTGTCTCCAACGATAAGGTATTTCTTAGCTTGGTATCGTATACGTCGTCAGTCATATCGCGAGATATGCTGAGGGAACTTCAAAGTTTGAAGATAGAGAACAATATCTCCATACCAGGGGTTGGACGACGAGACAAGGAAAATGTGTTCATACACAAATGAATCAACATGAATAACATCCTCGTCTAATCGAGGGAAGTTGGATATTAACTCTGCAAAGACTAGTGATTTCTTGGATTTCGCAGAAGCGAAATCGAGATCAAATTCTTGTAAAATGACAATCCATTTATTTTACTTCCCCCCTATGATACGCCTGGTAAGGACCTATTGAAATGGATTGACATCATCAACCATAGTAGTTTTTCAAAGCAATATATAATGACGTAACCATTGGACTGCGTGAACGACAGCCAAAGCTAGCTTTTCAACGTGAGAATATTTGAGCTCGAGACGGACTAAGTTTTGACTAATATAGTAAATGACATGCTCATGGAGATCATCATCCTCCTAAACCAATATCATACCAATCCTCTCTTCAAACGTGGCGACATAAAGCAAGTAATCTCTATTGTAGTCAGGAGACTTCAACAGAGGTGTCGATACCAAGGATTTCTTCAAAGCATCGAAGGATTCTTGGGCTCGCTCATCCCAGTTAAAAGGGGTGTCCTTCTTCAAGAGACACATGAAACCCTTAGTAATATTGGCATAGTTCACTATAAACCGAAGTAAAAAGTTATCTTTCCCCTGTAAAGTTAGTCGAATAGTGCGCAGGGGAGGCAATCGAAGTATTGCCTCAACCTTTAATGGATCTACCATAATCCCAGTCTCAGAGACTAAAAATCCTAGAAGAGGTCCTGACCTAACGCAAAAGATGCATTTATGAGGGTTGAATCGGATGTGATAATGATGACATCTTCAAAAACTAGTTGAAGGTGCTTAGGGTGATCCACTCTCTTACGAGAGTGAGCAACAAGATCGTCAAGATAGGCTTCGACTATATGCTTGAGATCATGGAATGTGAAGTTCATAGCACGTTGGAAGGTTGCTCCGACGTTTTTGAGGCCAAAAGGTATCTTCTGGTATGCAAAAGTACCCCAAGGAAAAATAAATGTCATCTTATGTTGATCCTCGGGTTTAATCTGAATTTGGTTATACCCTGAAAATTCATCCATGAAAGAAAAAACTTCACTTCCCGCACACTCGTCGAGAATATCATCGATGAAGGGTGTAGGGAAGTTGTCCTTAGGACAAGCCTTGTTCAGGTCACACAAATCCATGCATACACGAATGGTTCCTTTCTTCTTATTCACAGGAACAAGATTGGATACCCATTTAGTCAAGGGAACCGGGTAGATAAAGCCTGCATTAAGCAGTTTCTCTACCTCTGCCTTAATACCAGGGGCCTTCCGGGGATTGACAGCTCTAAGATGTTTTCGAACAAGCTTATCATCTGGGTAAGTTTTAATCTCATGTTTGACAATTTGAGGGTTGATTCCTGGCATCTCTTCATATGACCAAGCAAATACATCTAGGAATTCCTTGAAGAGTTCAGTGTAGATAAAAATTTCTTTCGGCGAACAATTTGCACCGATGTATACATTTTCAATATTGCCAGGGATACGAGAGATATCGATCATGATGGTAGGTGAGATACTCACCATGTTTCCTTCGGCATAAATTTCTTGCGTATCAAGTGGAACTACGGTGTGACCGACTATCTCGCTCATAGTAGATCTAAAGTCATCTTGTTCGATTCTAGCAAGCTCTGGGAAAAAATAAGAGCGATGATACATATCATCCCAAGGTTTGTCAGAACCATTCATGGCCTCAACGATGGATTCATCCGAAGGTAAAGTCTCATCGAGGCAGTCATGTGAACAAGACGATGAAGTGGCCCACACAGACTCAAGAACATGATCCTCGTCGTTCGTCTGCGAGGTAATAGGATCAGGATTGGCGGAAGAGTCAAGAACATTTTGATACACTATACCTTCTTCTGATAGTGGCACGTCCATTCCAGTATGTGACTGACCTTCACAAGACGCAGTTGAGGAAGGTAGGGTCCAAGGATCGTTAAAATAGGAAGTGTGGAAAGGAAAAAAATTCTCTGACGAAACGAGCCTACTGGACATGGCGTAAATATGGTGAACCGGTGCCATGAAGTTGAAGGTACCCATAAGGGATGAATACATTCTGACACTGATATTCTTAGTTGTTGGCTGAGAATTATCGACCACGGGGATCGAAGATCCAACGGATCTACTAGGGATAGAATACACAAAGGACAATTGATCGATCGTCACGATCTTCCCATCGTGAGGGAAGCAAAGAGTACAAAATACCGATGATATGATTGCAGTCATAAAATAAGTCCAATTGCGTCCTAGTAACAATTTATAATCGAGGGGCGCATCAACCACCTTGACATTCACCTCTACCGTATTCCCACCTAACTAGACCGGAAAGGCAGGAATAATATCGTGAGGGTGGAAGGAACGAATGTCAAAATCAGTCAACATGGTTGGAGACTGAGAAAGAGTCGGAGAGTCAAGGGCTTTCCAACAGACCAAGGACATCACACATGTTGCAACACCTTCATCAACAACAGTACGCTTGATGGTATACTTCGAGTAACCCACGTGGATTTGAAATGTCACATGGTAAGGAAAGTGAGGCTTCACATCTATGATGCCAAACTTGATAACTTTCGAGCCACAAGGATGTAGATCTCCTAATGTAGATAGCAAGACATTCCTCTGTGAAGGACACATCTGGAGTACCTCTAGAGCCGACATTGCACAAGGTGTTTGACCTAGGTCCTCAACAATAGAGTAATTATGGGCGGCTTTAGCATTAGGATTGTGGGTAGAGCACTCGAGTACTCCTTTCGGAATATGAGGCAGTGGCTCTGGTTTTTTTATCTGTAGGGGCATCTCCGGAGGAGGAGGGTACTCTAGACCAGGTACATTTTGGGGAGAACTAGAATCGTGAGATTGGGTGGCTACATTAACCTCATATTTGACCATATTGATGCATAAATGGTCATTGTCTTGTGTCAGTGGGTTTTGACTCCCACTTGCCACATTTTCAGCATTCGAGGAGCTCGACGCCATGTGTTGGTTATGTGGAAAATGATTTGTTAGCATGACAGGCGATAGAGATAAAATCCCCGCATCTTCCGCAAGTTTGGGGCATAAATGGGTAAGGTGATCGTTTGTATAAAGCTTATAGGGAAACTTCACCTTCCGCCTTTCTTTCTTTCCCTCACCAAAATTATTATTTGTCTTCTCATTATTACTATTGTCCTTGGGTTTATTATTATTCTTCCCACCCCTACGATTATTATTACGTCCTTTCTTCTTACTCCTTCCCAGTTGTTGGCTACCATTCAGGGCTAGTCGACGACTACATGGAACTTACATCCGTCGATTGAGTGGTATTAGAGGACACGGATGAATATGGCCCTCCTGTAGATTGGTTTAGAGACAATTCTTTCAAAGGGCTTGTCACTAACTCTGCGGATTTCACATTGATGAAGCCTACAATGCCATCGACATGCGGCCTGGGATTTTGTCTAGGGTCATAGTTTGACCTCAGTGCATCAGGAAGAATCTCGTATAACATCCCAAACTGAGCATATATAATATCTAACTGTTGGGTTTTAAAAATCGCTTCTTCCTCAGAAGTAAGCCTGGATGTAGAAACATCCTTCAAAATATAAGGTAGGAGAGATTTAAGGAACCACTCTAGCAAGAATTTTGGGGGTATATAGGCTTTGATAAACCTCTTCCTTATACGCCACTCCTGTATGTGATCCGAGATGTGAGTGTCCCTATCCTACCAAAATGTCAATAGAATTTCAATGCCAGCATCATAACGAACCGACAATTGGAAGTGATTGAGGAAGACTAAAACTAACTGATTAAAAGTTATGTATGCTCCCCTAGTTAGCTCGATATACCATTTTGCGGCAACCCCCATGAGGGTGCATTGAAACAATCTTAACCGAATAAAATCGTCATTAAGGGAATTCAAAGAGCACCATAGGTGAAAGGTGGTGACGTGATCACTAGGATCTTGACCAGTCCTTCCCTCGAATTTTGGAATATCCGAAGGAAGATTAGTGGGGATGGAGGACCATGATGGATCATGACACATGGGGTCATTCATTAACTTAGACAAGTTTGACAAGTTGAGCATGGCCAGAAAAGGGAGACGAGGTTGCGACATCTGGCCCCAAGCTCCTTGGAAAGATTGTGGTTGGGGAATCGTAGCCCATCCAGGGTTTTGGTAAGCACCATGGCCCTGTCCAAGATTGTAATACCCTCCTCTAGGATGATTCATAAGTGGTTGGTTGGGCACCATTTCAGTAGGAATGTTCTGATGAGGGTTATAAAAACTGCCCCCAGCCGGAGTGGACTCAGGTTGGGGGTTTCCCAAGGTGTGAAACTAACTTCCTCTGGGTGTGAGTCTAGAGGATAAAGGTGGATTATTCATGCCAAACGTGTTGGTCGGAATCGACACATAGGAGGTGGGTGTAAAGGACGAAATGTGAGCAGTAGCTTTTCCGCCAGGTTGGTTACTCCATCCAGAAGCAACATGATTAGACTTGGGGTTAAAAGGAGGAATGCATCCAACGATAGGAGTCGTTTGAGGGACATGAGTGCCACCAAATGAGAAAGGAGTATAAGGAGGAGTTTTTCCCCCAAGTCCAACGCTAGAATTAGTTCCAGCCATGGGGATGGAGTTTAAAAAATGTGATGTAAAACTTGGCATACCATAGGAAAAAGGAATAAAGGCCATAGGGATGGATTGAACATTATAGCCCAATGAGTGACCAAGAGACACAAATGGGTTCGTGGCTATAGTTTGAGTATTCACTATAGGACGAGAAGCGGTGCTAACAGATGCCTCTGGCACTACAACCATTGTGGTTGAAGGAGTCGAAGGGGTACCTTTAACTATAGTAGGTGTGGGATTCGAAGGGCTCCTAGTATCTTGATGACTCGGTTCAGTACTCATCCTTGTATAATCACAAGTCTGATAAGTGGAGGTGTGCGCACCACATTTGATAACTCTACACCTTTTAGAAGGAAAAGGCTCAAAATGTGGTGGCAATTGTAACAAGCGGAGAGACCCATGGGTAAGTTGGTCTGGCTCCACGATGACTCAAGACTCGAGATATAGAAAACAAATCCTAATGCCAACTAGTAATCAAAGAGAACACCAAAAATAATCAAACGACCAATATGCACACAAATAGGATAAACTGGCTAAAAGGGACCTCCCTCTCTAAAGTAGGTATGCCTCACTCAAGAGGGGCCTGAGACTCCTCTGCTAAAGATCGGAGGTAACTGAATCATTTATAAGGTCCTTCACAGGCTTAACAACCTGTCGGTTAGATCCCCCCGGAGAGGTAATCCTCCATAAAGGTTGTGTGTTGTCCGACCCTTATCTGACCCAGGGTACCTGCAGAATAACCCCTACAAGTAACCTATGTGGTACCTAAGTCAAGCAACTAATAAACCACGGTATAACTGATGCATAGGGGAACAATCATAAGTCAGGTCCACCATATGGGCAGGGTAGGAAAGCCCGAAACCTTGAAAGCACTGCCTCTCACAGAGGTAAGGACACTAGCAAGATCCTCATATATGAATAGATCCCCATAAATATATCTGACGTTAAGAAGGTATCGAGGGGATATCCCTTCAACCAACCTCACGCAACTGCGTGCTTAACTCCGGGGTAAACGGAGCCTCCTGATATTACCGATTATACAATGCATTTCTCCACTCCCTTAGTCAGACACATATGTTGATTTAATAGCTATGGATAAGTTTACTCCCAAAATCCTATTCCAAGGCTCTAAATCCTAAGCTAGTTTGTGCACCCTAGAAAAATAAAACCGTTACTAATCAATTTTAAATTATAGCGTTACTTTTAATGGCCTTGCTTACTCAAAAGGTGCGGTCATGAAACTAGTGATGTTATGACTCAACAAGTAAAATAAATGAATATGAATACAATGCAAAGTCCTAACTTCAATTTCCAATAAATGATATGCTTTTCAAAATGCAATTCTCAATTTAGTTCTACAATTCTAAATAAAAATGAAACCTTTCTTTACATGCACTAAGATTAATGATAAAGACTTAAAAGATCAAAATGCCAACAATGTAAAATACATAATATTTTTTTTTTTCAATATAAGAGAATGAAAATGCAAGGACTGAACAACATCTTGATATAAAGACTCTACTTTGTATAGACAGAGACAACCCAAGTAGGATATCAAGAAGCAAAACACCCATGCCAATATGCAAGGAATATCAAATGAAAAAGATGATGAGAAAGGCATCGCCCAAAAATTCAACCAAAGACAAGTTTCATGTCATTCCACAGACACTTAACAGTCACCACAGAGACCCAAGAAGACTCGGCAATCATCAAAACCTACCCAAAAACCAAGCAACAAAGGGTGATGTACACGATTGTTCAAGGGAAAAATGCGTATATACGCTTCTTCCAAAAGGACAGCACGCATATGTACGCGATTGGCAGGCAAAAACCCGTGTATATTTGTCAAAACACAACCAGAATAAGGAGAAGGCTAAGAAACTCAGACTTAGAGCGAATAGAGGCTGTCAAGCAATCATATGACAAGAAACTCAATATAAACAAGAGAAATCTAAGGAGAAAAACACTCCAAACCTCGAAAAAGAAGATTATATCCCCAGTATGGTTGCCAATTTTGTTACGAGGAAAATCTCTCTATGGATAGAGGTAAACCAAAATAGATGGAAATGATTGCATAAGTAAACTCTAATCTCAAGTATGCTATATAAACAAATATGCTAGCAAGACAAGATAAAAGGCCTACCTCGTCCAGACGTTCAATGAAGTCCATCGTTGAGCACTTGACCCAAAGAAATATACCTGCAACTAGTCCTCGACAACCAAGAAACGAAAGCATATGCTGATAATAGATAATGTTAGCACATTCAATAGCAT
>JZKD02S0114618.1:0-16665 GCA_000966675.3 Picea glauca | reverse complement strand
AACACATTGAATCAAACCCCAACCAACACAAAACCAAATCCCACAAGGAACTAGATAGGAGGCACCAGATCAAAGCCACACCAAAGACACATTCACTAGGTCCATGCTCGGAAATGAGAGATTGATCACCAGAACCCCCATCCATGGAAAATCATAACCCCTCTTCGCGAGCAACAAACCCATCTCTTGATACTGGAAGTCTGCATCTAGGGTTTTCCCTAGCCGCAAATCCCCACCTATGGTTATCTTTATTATCCCAACTGTTTTTCTTTTAATGTTGTTCATATTAGGAAGAATTATTATTTCTCATTTCTTTGGTCCATGTATTTGGGTATTCAAGGTATACTTTCACTACTAGAAATTGGTGGGAGACACATTCTATTACTTGTGCATAATTTGTAATACTTTAATATTGTCTTGTGGGAATTTCCTTGTGCGTCTATTAAGTAGTAGTTCCCAACCCATCAAGGTGGTTGGTCCCTACTATAATAATACAATGGTGGTCTACTTACTTTCCTTTACAAGAAAATTTAAGAAGTGGAGAGAGAGGGGAAAATTCACTTGTAGAAATATCCCAAAGGTATTATCTTCAATGAATTACATTGGATGAGAAGGTGTTGAGAGAATCAACCATTCTAGAATGAACTGAAAGAAATCCAAAAAACAGGAAGACCTTCTCCTTGGGATGGAAAATAATATTATCTCTCTAACCTATGTAATGAAATAGCTTGAAACCCTAGCTTGCATTGCATGTAAAAATCCCTAAATCTAGCAAAATATCATTGTTACTATGAAAATGAAATGCTAAAATCACCAATAGCATAAAGAAAACATCGAACACATGGGGAAGAGTAAATATTTTCTTGATGGATAAAGATAGGTACAAATTAAATTATACCTATGGAGAGATAGCTCTCTAAATTCTCCTTCTTCTAGGGGTGGTCTTCTCTTGGGATTCTCCAAGTCACTGTCCTTCAATAAAAAAGACTCCATCCTTTATAAATGAGAAAGAATTGGAAAAATCACTTAGCTTCTCTAAAAAATTCACAACATGATCTTGCACTCAAATATTCTTGTTTCATCCTAGAAAAATAACACCACTCTCTCCAAAGATGTATAATTTATACCCCAATATTCTCTTTTATAGAGGTTGTAATTCTAAAAATATTTAAATTTGTTTCACCTATTAGGTGAAGAATCCTATAAACCAAACGCATAAGTATGTATTAGTTTCCACTAGAGATTCCATTGAAATTCTATCACCATATCAATCTAACTTTGTGGTGCCAATCTACTTTCATTATAAATTGGAAATATATCTATGATTCATCTACATAAGAACAAGAAAGTTTTCATTGAGGATTTAAATAAATTATGGTGTTCTTTGTGACTACTCGAAATGTGCATGTTACTTATATACTTTCACTTGATCCCATTGCAATACCATTAAAAAATTCTACCTAATTCAAACATACAAAATTTTGCATGCAATTAATTAAATAAAAACATAACAATTAGAAGAAATCTCCCATTTACTTTTCTCAAAGTAGTTGGGGCAAGATAACATGCGATCAATGCAATATTAACAATGTTTTAAGTGAGCATAACAAATTTTTTTTGTTTTGTTTTTTATCATAGTCTTACATGGTAAGTAAAGAATATACATATTCTACTTCGAAAGAAATAAACCTCAATTACATTGAAAAATACACATAAACTATAAGAGAGATTATTCTTATAAACAAATTAGCATTGGCCTTGAATGCCAACTTGCATTGATAATGATATCATTTTTTGCAAATGTGAAAAGGGAGATATAAAACAAAGCTAATAATTTGTACCATATTTTTTTGTATGTATGGATATGATATTGACGCGAATAGACTTTTGATGGAGTCTCAGTAACTAAAAAAAATAGTTAACTGATCATAATGCACTGTACACACACACACACTCACAAAAAAACATAAAAAGCCATGTTTGTACACACTTGAATATTTTAAGAGAATATTATCATTTGATAAAATGCATATCAACCACATGAATGCACGTCTGACACTTAGGAATGCCGACGAGATTTTTTGGATATAAAAGAACATAAATGAAAATTGTGGAAAACATAGTATACATGGTCCTCCATCATAGAAACTGAAATAGAGCCAATTTCCTAGCAGAGCGTGTTTAGGTTTTTCCATGTGTTGCCCATGTTTTCTACTCTTTCCTTGGTTTCTTTTCATAGACTCCTAGACACATAAAAAAAAAAACAAGGAAAGAATAAAAAAACATGGACAATAGAAACCTTGTCTAAAATACATTGTGGATCGTGGATTGACCTCACTTCAGACTTACATTTGTCAAATACAATAATAGGTTAAATTAATGAATAATAACTAAACATCAACGAGATTGTATTTGACAAATAGAATTAAATGTTATATGATTGAATAATAGTTAAATATGTACGATGCTCTAGAAATACTAAAGGGGAATACCTCATGAAGGATCTCCACTTGGTTTCAAGAATAGTTTATTCTCTACTAAACAAAACCAACCACGTGAAGGTGGAAGCTCATTTGGTACCTCCCCCCCCCACATCACATCACTCTCAATTCTCCATACCCAATCATGCATAAAAAGTAGCAAAACCATAATTAAAGGTAAATGAAATCAAGAAGGTACATGCATACATAACATATAAGGTCCAAGCACAACTAGCAAAAACTAAATTGACTCCAAGATACCAATTTTGAGTATGCATTCAACCCTTCAAACCATTTATGGGAATCAATAAATATACACCAAAAAAGAATCTAATAGTGTAATAGGATGGACAAGTAATTTATACTATCTAGGCATGAAATGTTCATTTCTCATTAAATACCAAATGTTGAGCACCCACAATATTCATAATCAATTATAGGCATACATTCATTTGCAAATCAAATAGTAAAAATCTATGTAAGTGTCTCAATAACTAGTACGAAACCACTACCTCCTTCAAGTCTATTTCTCATTCAAGAGCACTATCCAACCATAAAATAAAACATGCATAGGTTTGAACTCTAAATTACACATTTCCTCCATTCACCAAGGCATGAAAATTGCTATTCAAGGATTCAAATTATGGGTAACCTAAATATTTGACAAAGTATCCCATGCATGAAAACATAATAACCTCATCATGGCATGCAACCAATGCTATAGAGAGCATACTTCTGCCATTATTTTTTAAGTGAAACACAACCTATCATGTCCATAGACCAAGCTACTCATAGTTGAATCAAAGGAAATAACCCATACATGACGTCAATCCCCCAAAAAAAACAAAATTGATTAGGAGCAATGATCTTCCAACATAATTTTCTATGGCTGAATTGATGTTTGCAAAGGTTGGGCAAGGACATATGAAGAGCGAGAAATTTGTGGGATTTTTCACTAAACCATTTTTATAAAAGGTTCTAGATTACTCTATGAGCATGCCTATGTATATAGTAAAGGAGTGGTGTATGAGAGTACTTCAACCTTCCTGGATTATGCACATATATCATAAATTTGATTCCTGAATATACTAGGTTTCAAACATCATAAACCAAATATGCACTTTTCAAATATTCAATCATGCATTATGGCCTAAATATATGGATGGAATGTATTCCAACATCATATAGTTCATGCATTCCATACAAACTATTATTCAAGGCTTCAAATTATGGTTATGTGATTGTCAATGGAGGATGAGGGGATTGTGAAATTCGATGAAAATATTAGGGTATGATTGGGGAAGTGTCTCTTGACAACTGCAATAGTTTTCTGATAACCTGGGTGCCCAACATAAGGTACATTTCATTATGCATTTCTCTCAATATCATATTTTTCAATTCCTCAGAATTTGGTACATAAATTTTTCCCCTGTACATGAGAATTTCATTATTTCTAGCTTATATTCTTCAATTTTCTACTGCAAAATACCTTGTTGTAATTTTGTTATTATTTCCATGTATTGCAAATCTAATTTTGTAGCCTCAAATATTTTTTATTTCAAATCCGATTGGTACATGTTAATGGATGTAACATGCAACTCATGCACCCTTATGCTAAGTGCATCATCCACCCTATTCTCTTTCCCTTTGATATGCTTTATATCAAAGTCATATTCACTGAGAAATTCTAACCACCTGCATTTCCTGGTGTTTAGAGTTGGCTATCCAAATCAATATTTCAAACCACTATGGTATGTCCTCAACTTGAACTTTTTCCCCATGAGGTAGTGCCTCCACATATTCAAGGCATGCACTATGGCTTCCAACTCCAAATCATCAGTAGCATAGTTCCTTTCATTATCCTTCAACTTCCTTGATTCATAGCATACAACATACACATTTTTATTGAGGAATCCATCAATCCCTTCTTTACATGCATTAGTGCACACAATGAAGTCTTCATTTGGATCAACAATCCTTAGTATTGGATCACTTGTTAATAAATGCTTCAAGTGTTGGAAACTCTTTTCACAATCCAATGTACATTGAAACTTCACACCTTTATTTTGCAAGGAAGTGATTGGGTGTGCAACCTTTGAGAATCCTTCAATAAATCTCTTATAGTAGCATGCAAGGCCCATGAATGATCTGACCTCTGTCACATTCGTTGGCTCCGACCATCCTCTAATGACCTCTATCTTCTCAGGATCCACTATTATCTCTTCCTCTGAAATGATATGTCCCAAATAATGAGTTTTATTCTGATAAAATGAGAACTTTCTCAATTTGGCATACAATTGATGATCCCTTCATACCTGAAATATCATCCTCAAGTGTTGTTCATGCTCTTCCTTCGACTTAGAATATATAAAAATGTCATCTAAAAATACAATGACAAACGTATCTAAGTATGCTCTGAAAATACCATTCATTAAACATATGAAGATAGTTGGTGCATTTGATAACCCAAATGGCACCACTATGAAATCATAATGAGCATACCTTGTTTTGAAAGTAGTCTTGCTAATTTCTTCTTCTTTAATTCTTACCTGATGATAACCTAACCTGAGATCAATCTTGGAGAATATTTTTTCATCTTTCAATTGATCAAAGAGGTCATCGATCCTTGGCAAAGGATACTTATTCTTCATAGTTACCTTGTTCAACTTCCTAAAGTCAATGCAAAGTCTCAATGTTCCATCTTTTTTCTTCACAAATAATACTAGGGCACCACAAAGTGACACACTTGGGCGTATATACCCCTTCTTTAGAATATCTTCAAGTTGCATTTACAATTCCTTCAATTGTGATGTACTCATCCTATAAGGGGTGTTGGAAATTGTGGGTGCTCCAGACATCATATTGATGGAGAAATCAAAGTCCCTTTAGGGTGTCATCCTAGTATTTTTTTAAATACATATTCAAACTCTTTTAGGACTGCATAATCTTCAATATTTGACATCTTATATTTAGGTGTCTCTTCCATATGTGTTGCAAATATTTGACACCCTTTTCTGTAAATTTTCTTCAGTTGTAAAACAAAAATTTATTTGATGGTTACTACCCTAGTAATTCCCTGTATTTTCCTTAGGTTCCATTCCTCATCCAAGAAAGTAAATGCCTTGTTATAACAGTCTAGGATAGCATGATGTTGGTCCAACCAATCCATACCAATTAGGAAGTCATAGGAACCTAAAGGTACGATGTTCAAATATTCCCTGGTGCTTAGTCCATTCATGTCCATTGGGCATGCCTTAACCATATCATTAATTTTTCTTTTAGCTCTGGTAGGCCATTGCACCAACCAAAATTTTGCAAGATTTCTTCTTGGAAAATGCAATCTTTCCACCATATTAGGATCTATATAATTATGACTAGCTCCTGAATCAATTAAAATATCAGTGGTTTGGTTGTTGATCTTACCTTCCACTTCAATCATATGTTATTGAAAAATAACTTGCTTGTTGTCTAGGGCTTCATACATCCTAGGTACATTTCTTCCCATGTCCTCCATTGTATCATCTTGTTGTACATTGTGAACAGTCCTCACTTTTTCACCTTTATGAGGAAAATATCTATACATATGATCTCCCCCACAACCCCAACATTGAATAGGTTGTTTCCTTTGTCTTTGCCCCACTGTCTCGATCATTTTGGGTTCTATAGAAGTTGGATTTCCCTAAGGAATATTTCTGAAGAATGGTGGCTTAGTCCCCTTCTTCCTCGGTTCCATATTGTTTTTCTTCTTGTCTTCCCAAGATTTTTGGAAAGTTGGTCTTCCTTTATGTTGATCATAAAGGCATTTAGATATCCTTATGGTCTCCTCCAATGTTTTGGGATCATCATATTTGTTACTTTTTCACTGATGAATGATGGAAGCCCTCACAAATACCTATTAATCTTAATTGACTCTTCCTTGATGAAAGAAACATACGTTATCAGTTCTAAAAAACTTCTTTCAGATTCATCTATGGTCATACTCCCAAGCTTGAGTTCAAATAACTCCTTCATTTTCTTGTCATAGTATCTCTTAGTCAAGTATTCCTTTTGAAAATTCCTCTTGAATCCCCTCCAAGTAACATTTTTCTCATCAATGTGTTGCACCTACACAAAATGGTCCCACCATATGGATGCTTTGCCTTGAGTTGATAGATATAAATTCTTCCTTCTGCATGTGAAGAGTAATTATGAAATTGAAAATACTTCCTCATTCCTATAAACCATGTCTTTTCATCCTCATCCTTCTCGTGCTCACCATCAAATGTAGGAGGCTTGATTTTGTTCATTTCTCCTTGTAACTCATCCACCCCAGACCTCCTCTTGCGTTTCCTCACAGGGGATGGACTTGAAATAATGTGTTCTCTTCTAGTGGAATGACTTGGGGAGTGATGGTTATGTATTCCAACACTTCTTGTTCTTCTCCTCTCATCATGAGACCCGTGACTTCCTGATTTGCTTGAGTCATTTTCCTTATCCATCTTCTTTTATATTATGTCCAAGCTCTATGTTAACTTTATGTTGAATCCCTCCTGTTGTTCGTTGACTTTCATAATCCTCTCATTATCAACGTCATAACTTTGGACATCCTTTTGAAAAATTTCAATGGTCTCTACCAAGTTTATTATTTCTTTCTTTCCTTCTCCATGTCCATTTGAATTTGTACCTTCATTACTCATATTGACATACATCCCTTTGATATCATCTTCATAGATGTAATCCCCATGTGTATATTCCATGATTTTTAACTTTGTTTTGATCTTTTTATGATCTAATTTTTGTTAACTCTGCAAAATGTGCAGCCAACAAAACTTGTTAGGCTAAATAATTTAACAAATTCATGAAATTATATACAATTTTGGTTCAATAATGCATCAGAATTATTTCTTCTGATTTTCTGAAACATTGACTACCCAGATCAATTTTTTGGGTGAATATTTATATTCTACTGTCCAATACCTTTCCAACGCTTGCTTCCATGCTCAATTCTAAGTCTTGAGTAGAAAGTTATGGTTATTTGATTATTTTTTTCTGTTCACACTTCAACTTGGTGCAAATCTACACTATAATTATGACATTTTGCACCTAATCCAATGTAGTTTTGGTAGGATATCAATTGGGTTTCTTCATATATATATTTTGGACATTCTATCCAATTTTTATCTTGTTTTGGGTTATGGGATGCTAGTTACAGCCTACTGAAATTCTAGGTCAATTAGTGTTTTTGGTATGGAATGCTACATGTACCTTCTGTGCCATATTAAACATTTTCAACATGCCCAGAATTTTAATTCAGATCCATGAATGTAATATATGGTTCAATAGCTTTCCATAGACTACTTGTGTGCCTCAATCTGATTCTGGAGCAAAAAGTTATGGCCCTTCGAAGTTAGTTGGGTCTTAAAATTTATCCTCCACTATTTGTCCTATAACTTCCTCATAAAAGCATTGTTTGACGAATGATTTATACCATTAGAAATCTCTCTCCAAGATCTTTCATTTGAAGTACAAAAACAAAGTGTACCTTTGTAAAGTCTATAGACTTTGTTCTCGTGATTTTTTTGTAGCTAAAAATATTGTTTAGGGCCTCAAAAACGTGTTGTAAAAAGATGACCTTCAAACAATATAAAATGTCGTAGAAATTCACTGGTTTTTTGTTGTTGTAGACCATCCAAATGACTTCACATGCACAAATTTGAAAATGTACACCCATATTTAGCATGCACATCAACACCATAAGGTAGTGCATGCTCCATGCACTTATAACCAAAGTGGATCACTTCTTTGTCGCACCAATATCTGATGCACACTACATTTGTGTCACGCGCCAATATCTACCACGCACAATTTTAGTTCATGCACTAATACCTATTGCACACAATTTTTTTGTCGCATGCTAATATTCTGTGCACATTGCACTCTACGTACCACACCATGCCAAAGTTTAGTGCACTCCCACTGCACACCAGTGATCCATGTGCACCATTAATTAAACCATCACCCGACATGAATATTCAGCATGCATGCACTGCATACCAACATTGTGCACACACCAAAAAAATTTCGTTGCGCTCTTCCAATGCTCAATTCACACACCATGCGCACCAATATTATGTGTGTACACACTAAGTGCCAATATTGTGTATGCGCCACCTAATCCGCACCACACAGTGCTAAATTTAGTGCGCACATCTGCACACTATTATTTCCCGCGCTTCACTAGCTCTACTCCTCGCAGTGACAAATTTAAGTGTGCACACCCACGCACCGTTATTTTTTATGCACTTCCAATTCTCCACCAAGTAGCACCAAATTTAAGTGTGCACACCTGCGCACCGATATTTTTCGTGCACTATTTTGCACCACGCAACACCAAATTTAAGTGCACACACACGCATTACCATTCTCCACCACTCAATGCCAAATTTAAGTGCGCACACCTGCACACCATTATTTTTTAGTGCATCCCAACTTGTACTCCACAACACCAAATTTTAGCGCGCGAAGCCACACACCCTTATTCTCCACACATCACAAGATTTTCACTGTGCATTAGGCATTTTTAGTGTGCACACCTGTGCACCTACATTTTTCTTTGTATCAATTCCTCGTGAATTTTGCTGCAGAAATTGGGGATTTTGCCAAACTTTTCCCAATTTTCACCATGGACATTCTGCAACTATGAAATTTGTTCAATTTCACTCTGATAACACCAATTCAATCTCTACAACAACAAATCGTTGTTGGTTGGCATTCCTAGAACTATTTTTTCCCAAACACAATTCACGAATTGAGAATTTTAATCAGCTAATCTCTCTCCATCTATCATGACTTCCCTGTAACTTCAAATTCAACAAATTCCCAGTCTAAATTTGCTAGAATAGATATTAAATTAAGAATATCTCACCACTTGGCTAAATTTCTCAAATTTTCCATGAATTTAACAACATAAATTGGGGCTTTTCCCAATTATACACAATTACTTTTGATTTTTACCATGGACGCACTGTAACTTGAAATTTGGCCACTTTGAAAT
The DNA here is from genome assembly GCA_000966675.3 of Picea glauca. Taxonomy (NCBI): domain Eukaryota; kingdom Viridiplantae; phylum Streptophyta; class Pinopsida; order Pinales; family Pinaceae; genus Picea; species Picea glauca. The sequence goes on along the minus strand of JZKD02S0114618.1, from coordinate 7,152 downwards.
CAATTCTCTGTGAAATTTCACTTCAATTCAACTTGCTCGACCCATCCAGGATCGGTGTTGAAAAATGGATCTCTCATACTATATTGTAGCATCCCCAACATCCAACTGGGTTATGCCACATAAAAATTTTGAACTGTATACAAAATTAAAACATATAGAAACTTTGAAAATGCACAGATTCATACAGAATAATAATAAAAATACACATGCAACACACACAATAAAAACCCATAAAAATAAATGCATACATAATAATGCAATATGTAATTTAGCACACAATTGACACTTATCCTGGTAAAAATATCACCAACTACGTGCAGAGCTTCCATGTTCCTCCCAGCCTTAGACCACACTACTGAAAACTCTCAGTAATGGGCCACCCTCGAGATAGGACTAAAATACACATGGAAAAAATCCATCACAAGTTCCAACTCGAACTAACAATCTACAGACCCTCACTCCCCACATGCTTGTCCCACCCGAGGAAGTGTGTCCCTTCTCTGCTCAATAGTCCCTCGACTTCCCCACTTCCTTTCCAGGGCTTCAACAATAGGAAATACAGGAAGTATCAAATCCCTGTAGCTACAGTTTGGCACCTTTGGGAAATCAATTCCCAACAATTCTCTCACCTAGAGAGAATTTCTCATGGGCCTGACAACCCACCTCTTTGATATCCCATGGGTCTGACAACCCACCTCTTTGATATCCCATGGGTCTGACAACCCGCTTCTTCTGTCCAACTCCTAATCTAACCAGGTATAGGTACATGCATAGGTACGATTATGGGTATAGGTAGAGTGACAAGAAGGTACAAAGGATAGTTGAATGAGTGAATGCATGATGATGGAATGATGGAAAATGAACTAATTCCAAACTATATGTATGCATGTTCCCAACTTGACACTTGTCATATTGAGAACTACTTAGGCCCACTTGTCCCCATCCTTAAAACTTAGGATAAAATAATTATCCATACTTTATACTTTAAGTAATATTAATATAATATTATTTGTTGGCTTAAGCTCCCTAACTTAGCTAGTTATCCTTAACTTTTAGCCCCCTTTCCCTAACTAGTGGAGTTTACTCCCCTATACTCTTTTACATGGTTGGTCTGTCGTAGTGATGTGTTTTTCATTAATATTAGTGTGTGATTACAATCACATTTACATTACAGATATACTATCATTTTTTGCATCCTATCTCACCATCCTCAAAACACAACATATACACAAAGGCTCTCTAGCCTCAAAATCACACGCACTTAAGTTTGTTGCGCATGATATCCTAAAATGTGCACACTTCATCATTTTAGTGCATAGTACATGTGTGCACTATACCATGGAAGGTGCACGCAAAATAATATCAAATAGATAACCAGATTAAGTACATTTGTATTTACATTTACAGTTGGGGTTTAGCCTAGGGGTATTACAAGAATGGTTGATGAGCCATGTACAAGAAGGAGTTTCCTAGAGAATTGGTGGATATAGCAGCTAGTTAACCATGTACTCTGGTGGATGCATACTCTTTTATATGGACTTCAACAATGTTTGTGTGTTGTAGGTACAAGATGAAAGAAGGTTGAGGATGACTAAGGAAGAATACCAAATAAAATTGAAGTTAAAGGCAAAAGGACAACAAAGGAAAAAATGGAGAAGCGACAAGTTTAATGAAGAATACTCATTTAAGAGGGACATGAAATAATAATTCCTACTTGTAATGTTTAATGAATAATATGATAGAAAATTTAATAATGTAGAATTATTATAGAAATCCTACATAGGAATTAGTTATGGAAAGAAATGAGTGGATGTAGGGATGAATATTTTTTAGAAAATGGTGGAGATATTGTGGAGAGATCATAGGAGATCATTAGGATGATAGTTGAGGAAACAATGGAACCAGTTTTCCAATTATGATGTATTTATTATGGTCACCTCATATTGTATAAAGGGACCATTTGTACAATAGTGTAACATTAGGAAATGATTTTTTTATAAAATTTCCCCTTCGGGGGTTTGGGCTTAAATTTTCCAATCTCCCTTGTTTTGTGTTTATTTTCTGATGCATTCCCCAGTGCATCATTTTTGGTATCAGAGTGAAGTATCCATCCTTGGATTGTTCTTGAGTCGATGTTGTGAGAGATGACCAAGTGAGGGAGGCTCACGCTACCACTATGGATAATATTTGGGAGTCTAAAGAATATAGAAAGGACATGAGGATGTTGCCAAGAGAAAGACGAGATTCATATTCATGTAACTAGTGCTTCATTTCTTCATAGAATATCTCGGTTTCAAGAGCTCAGACAAAACCGACAACACCGTGTCTATCCCCCAAGATTGAATCCTACAAATAAGAAAAGATCAACATGGAGGATCAAGAACATATCCACTTAGAATTCTTAGTTTTTGTAACTATTTCCTAGCATTCACTGGTCATGTAAGTATTTTGCTTTTGAATTAATTTTTATTGCTAGGATCGTGAATCATTTTATTGTTGCTCATATTTAAAATCAAATATTTTACTACTCATCAATCTTAAATAGAATCAAGTTAGTTTTAGAACACATGGTGATGCAAGAAGGCACTTGAATTTCAACCTTGGCACGCAATAGGCATGTTAATGTGTTGATGTGAAATCACAATGTTTTTCCTCCTCATGAGTTTGAGTTGTAGTTTGTTGGTGGAGGTGGAACAAGTATAGGCAGTTTTGGAGGTAATTTTGGAGAAAAACCTAAGTATGAAGAAAGTGCACATAAGGAAGAAATCACGCAGAAGGAAGAACGAAGGGAGCAGAACAAAGGAAAGAATGCAGAACGAAGACAGTGCACAAACAAAGGAATAAAGAAAGTGAGAGAGAGAAGAAAGCGTGAAGGACGATAGTGCGCCTTTCCAGAATTAGAAAAGCAATAGAGAAGTTGTATAAAGAACAACAAGTAGAAGAGAGAAAACAACCAATTAACTGAAGTTGGCCATGCCATGCATTGTAATAAGATATTTTGGGATAATAGAGATTTAAGCCCTATATTTTGGGTATAAACATGTAACATGATTGGGATATTAGGGGGCGTAGAAGAGAATCAATGTTATGAAAATATCATGAATGTAATAGACAGTTAATAAGATAGAAGATGAATAAAGAAAGAGTTTAGAGAGGATATTGTCGTGTGTTCTTTACTTGTCTATGTGCGGTTATGAATGATGCTATACTTTAGAGAATGGAGTTAGTCTCTGGATTGATTACGCTGCAATATTCATGTATGATTGTGATAATCTAGGTAATAATCAAGAACATACATAAGCTAGAATAAGGAACAATGATTCACGCACCAACCTCCCTTTCCCTTACTGCTGCAAAAACCTGGTTCATTCATCCCTAATAGATACCTCGGGTGAGACTTTATCTGTGCAAGCAGGTGATGATGAAAGGGCTAGTGTCTGCAGGGTTTGTTGGTCATAGTTAAACTAAACCTTGGGTCTTACAACCCGTGCATAGACCAGAAACCAGCCAACAAATGATTCTAGTGCCGAGACCGGGAAATTGAGACTAAGGGAATGTTTTGGAGGCCGACAAAGAAAGAGATCACAAACTGGCTAGAACGAAAAGAACAAGATTTCGTGCAACAAGAGAACAAGAACCCTCGCATGAGTGACATGCAATGGATGCAAAATTATGTGTTCACAGATTTGCATGAAATTTTGGAGGTAGCCATGGATATCGCATGTGTTGAGCAATGCAGCTACAACCGAATTTCCTGCAATTCCCAACACTTTCAATGGGGATGATTTCAATTGGCACAATCTTGAGCACTGCAAAACTGCTTTTCACTTCTTCACAACTACAAAAACTAATCGAGGGTCAATGCTCAGAACAAGCGAGAGAGAGAAGGCATCAAGAAGACACCTCTCTATTTAAACAAAGGTTTCACAAGGTACTATTCCAACAAGGTAGAATGACATACTTGGTATTGATTATGATGTGAGCATTGTTTTTATGCAATTCCATAGTTTCAAGAGGAGGCACATCTCGTTGTGTCCTGTAGCAAGAAATCCCATATATTCTGCAAATACACCTAGTAAATTGGCTAGTGGACAAACGCCACAATTAAAATTTCCACGCACAAAAAGGACCCCACATGATGACGAGCTAAAAGAGGATTGCCTAGGGTTCGAATCTGCTATTGACCACTAGACATCTAGTCATAGTTCTGTCAAGAAACCATTAGTATAACCACAGATTGAAGAAATAATTGAGTGTATGTCCATGTGAATTAAACCCAGTTGTTGAGCTATGTGTGGACATTTTTGTTGGATATTCGTTGACATTTTGTGCAGTAAAGGTGCACCATTTCCAGAAATTGAAGTCAATTCTATTGAGCCTCTGCAAAGGTAGCTCAGTTGTTCGTGATGTAGATGATGAGAAATCATATCCTCAATGATCGGGTTCTAAGGAGATTGTTGTACCTGCATGTGTTCTCACCTGGGTTTGTCTTTGGAAAACAAAGCGACTTGCCAATAGTAATGGTTCTGCTCATGGAGATGACACCTGTGATCGTGATTTGTTTATGGATGAAGGATTTTGGTGTGGCACAGATGTTTTCAAGAATCCATTCTATCATGTTTGTGGCGGTTGTAATGGGACGCCGATGACTGAGGTGACTACATACGTTGGAAAAAATTGACATTGAGGATGTCAGATTATTGTTGCTTAGTGCCTTATGATATTATTGCAAGTATTTAGGAATGATATATCGGTGACACAGAATATCCAAAAGACACAGTGGATTCTGAGTACCAAAACCAATAGGAAGCTTTTGAGATTGCAATGGGTTTTGGAGTTATTTCATCTACAAATAAATAGTTGAAAATGGAGTTTTCTCCCCCATGTGAATTCAGGACCGTTTGTGAGAAAGGTGCTATTACTTGCAATTACTATCCCAGAGATGGAGGTGTACAGAGAAGGTGGAGGCGTCTAAAGAACCATATGACTACTAGCAAGTCTTCAAATTATGATCTTCTAGAAGAAGAAGATGTTGAAGGAAGTCAAAAGTACTCACTTCTTAATTTGGGTATTGCTTGTTCCACTTATACATGGGTTACTTTTGACACCATTGTATTTGTTGGATATTAAATGGACTGAGTTTTGATGGAGTAATGGATGAAAATTTAAAAGACAATCCTATAGCATTTACCAAACATCGGTGTTCTTCTCTTTTGAACATGTTTCTTTATGCATTGTCACTATCAACAACATTTGGTGGATATTTAGTTGCTATAGCGTCTCCTTTTTTCCTACTTATGGAAAATATGAACACACTAACGGTGCAGTTTCTGTTTGCATTTATTAGTGGAGTTGTTTTTGCATGCATGTCACAAGGGGTAATGGAATTTTGAAGCATGCAGAGCCTTGGGATGATGAAACATGTTGTATTTCTGGATCATAGAAGCGAGCTAAATTGACGCACTCTCATTGTTTGAGTTTGAAGAAGTAAGTGATAATGAAGAAACGGGGTTTTCTTACTGTAGAGAAGAAGACTGTAAAAGGAGCTATTTTGGGGGAAGAATGTTGGCAAAGCCGAGCAATGTGCCAAATATGTCGGCATTAAGAGGAATGCAAAGAGGTAAATTAAAATTGATCGTAAATATTTACCATGCATTGCATTTTGCACCTTGATTTCAAATGTTTTGCATGAACAATTGGGTTGGTTGAAAGTTCAAACCACTCTTTTCAAATGTAGAAAGAAAGAGAAAGTATGATTTTGTGTGAAAGGATCCTCATAAAGGATTAGCATGCTTAATATATTTAATACATGGTGAATGAGGAGTTTAATAATTGAGTAGATTCTCATGGTGGAGATATTTTTAAGTAGACTTTATGAGTTAAGTCTCATGGTGGTGTATCCAAATTCATACTTAAGTTAGTAAAATCATGTATGAATCTTAGTTTTGGAGGCTAAAAAGCATGGTATTTTAGATTAAAAATTAGATTTGTATCTAAGAGTGGTTAAGGTAAAGAGTATTGGAGTCAAGTAAAAGTTTAGTCATGAAAATTCTTCAAGAAGGGTGCATGTTCAGTACCTGACACCCACGATTAAATATATGAGTTTAAATGAGGTTTATTGAGGTAAAATGATGGAGTCAAATGGATGGATGAGAACCTATTGAGGTGATAGTGATAGATTCTAGTTATTTCATTGTCAATATCAAGTTGAAAGATCCATAGTCAATTATAATTATTGAGAATAGGATGAAAAGAAGTCAGGTTATTGTTTGTAAAAAATTGAGTTTGGGTTTGAACTAGCCATTTCGACAATAGACAATTTTTTTTTTACAAGTACCAGACATTATGAAAAGATGAAGAATCAAAATCAATATGTCTTGTTGGACATTGTTTAACTCCAACAAGAGATATATTTTTTGTACGCATGTAATTTCAGGTGTAAAGGAAGAGGAAGAAGAATTTGACAATACAATGTAGTGGACAGAAGACTAATATAGAGAAAATGAGGTAGACTTCATAAATGTGACTTAAATAGGAAAGAGGATTGGTGACAGAACCCCTACAACAAGAAAGTTGTAGCAGAAAGAAGAACAACTTCCAGTTGCGGTTGGGTAGAATTTGTTGAGAAAAAACCACAATCACGATGTGGGTAGAGTTTTCTAGAGGAAGAGCAGGTGAAGCTCTTGAGAGGAAGTGAGAAAATGAAAAAACCTACAAGTACAAAAACTGAGTGCTAAAGGAATCTCAGAAGATTCTAATAGAAGGAACTAGAAATACCAAAAGGCCAATTTCAGGAGAGAATCTTGGTGAGGTATTGTGTAGCAGGGTGAAATAGTGACGCAACCTGCCCCTCCGCGAGCATCCTCTTCCACCAGGACCTTCTCTCAACCACGGGCCCGAAGAGTCTAAGCTCTTCCAACTCCCCTCGGGATTCACGAGTCACCCATAGTAACTCCTTCAGTGATCCCCTTTTTGGAAATCGGGCTATCGCGACTCGGGAATTCGTGGTTCACGCGAACACAGTTCACCTGCAGCTCCAAACCCCGAACCCCGATGACACCTGTCCTCCACCTGCTCTGGAGGTCCCACTCAGCTACGTCACTCCTCCGCTCGTACGATCGGGAATCGCGGGATCGCGATTTCAACTGTCGC
>JZKD02S0114607.1:0-24393 GCA_000966675.3 Picea glauca | reverse complement strand
CTGAGAGACTATGACGAATGGCTCTTTCAGGGTTTCCTTTGGCTTGTTAGCCCCTTCTTTCAGAGGTACCTTCTGAGGGTTTGGCTTGGAAGATGAAGGTAGGGTCGCCTACTCTGGCCTTGGATCTTTGGATTTAGGACCTGGTTTGCTTTTCTTGACCTTTTGCCAACCCTCAACATCTTCCTTTTCTGGGCTTTGGTTCTTTGGGAAATTCCTCTGGAAATGTCCGTGCTCTTGACAAGTTCTGCACTTGAAGGGAAGGTGTTCATAATCGAGTTTCTGGTAGTGTGACCATTTTCCCACAGTAAGCTCCACCGCCTTTGGAAGCCCTGCCTCGAGGTCCACTTCAACACATATCCTAGCGCAGTTGTAGATGGACTTGTTGTCTGCGTTATCAATGAATTTCCCTATTCCGTTCCCTATCTTTTGCAGAGCTTCATAGTTCCAGCAGTGAACCAGCAAGTTGGGGAGCCTGACCCAAACAGGTACCTCCTTTGGTAGTTCCACCATGGGATCAAAGTCCGGGGTCTAACGGTTCAGATATAACCCCTAGGTTCCCATAAAATATGGTCAATTTCTAAAAATGAGATCCTTATATTCCTTGTTTATAAACTCGAAAAGAAAAAAGCCACTGCTCAAAGGGTAGCAGGTAACTCCTTGCTTCAGGTGGGGCTTCCAGTTCCTTTGGACCCAGGCGTCGGTGGTTTTTTCTGAGGGCCAAAGTCCCATAAACTATCTTACCATCCCTCTCTCAGAGAGAGCAAGGGCTATATTGATCGATTGCGTCTCCTGGAGGGCGATTTCTGGGATTTCATCTAACTTTTTTATGAATTTTGGAACAGTAGAAGGGACCTTGTGCTTGCCTCCGCTGGAAATCAATTTCTTGAACGCATCCTCTTCTGAACTCGGAGGGGGAGGGGTCGAATCCCCACCCCCTGGGGCGGCCATGGCCGGCTCTGACTACAGATCGAACCCTAGGCACTCACGGTGAACCCTAGGCGCTCACGGCGAGCCGCAGATGCTCACGCGATTTCATTATGAGATACTCTTGAGTAATCCATATTTTTCCTTGATAATGTTGATATTTTTTTTTTGTAAATAAGAAGTGTAATTATATTAAGAGCCTTCAAAATCTGAAACAGAGTAGCAAAATACAAAGATGATCGAGCTGCAGTTACTGGACTGCCCCAGCCATGGGGAAACTAGTCTAGCCAGCCCATCTAGCCCACTAATCAAACGAGTCATAAGTTAAACCAGTAAAAAGAGAAATCATATTGTTTATCTTCTAAGACCTAGATCCTGAGTAGATTGACAAACACTAAAAGTTTAGACACCTGGTAGGTAGCTGGACCACGTGGCGTGAAGGTCTCCTGGCCAAGGCTCTTCCTCAATATACGTCACCCCATCATCCCATTGCTTGCCAACTTCCTCATTGCACGTAGCTCCCTTGATGTCGTCCTCTCGCTCTTCCTTCTTCCAGCCTATTTCTGTTGGACTCTGCATCTTGCTCTGAGCTTCACCTTTAGCGGCCTCGGGGTTCTCCATTGGACTGGTGTCGACAGGATCCGAGAATAAAGCCTCGTGCATGGATGAGAGAATTTTAAGAAAGCTCGCCACCTTTACTTCCATAGCCTATATGCGATATTATAGGTCCGCTACCTCTTGCCTGAGTTCAAAAACTAGGTCATGCAGTACAGACAGACTATCTTTGAATTATGCCCTATCAAAGGTCTCAGGGAAACGAGGACCTGCCCACTTGGGCTCACTTTGAAGAGAAGGACCACCACCCAGGTTGCCCAGAGGGTCGTGGAAAGGCATGGGGCTAGAAGGATACGCTGAGGGGTCTTGAGAAAGCCGTAGAATTGAAATTGGCATTTGTGAAATTATAGCCATGGAATTGAACTGCGGAGTTTGCATAGAGACAGGGGTAGAATTAGACTATTGGCACGGGGAGGAATCAGTGGAGGTCGATTCAGGAGGCGTGATCAAGGGCCTTCGAGGCCTCCAGGGAGAGCCCCGCCTCGGTCTGCCCCTGGTTTGTGTCATTGGATACTCGGTGCAACTGGCCGAGGAAACTAAAACAACTCGGTGGAGGATTATGACAGGGACCGCCTCGCTCCTTGATATTGTTGATATTGATCTTCTTGTCTTCTTTGAAATCTTTCTTGATAATGAGGGTGTCGATATGGTTTCACATTAGATGGTTTTCCTTCACTTTGCACACCCATTTCATCTATCTTATTTTCATAGACAATGGAGTCATCTATCCTATTTTCTTGGTATTTGATTACTCTAGACTTGGAGATAATACCATCAACTAACCATGAACTTCATCTAGATGAAGTTCAACTTATTCAAGCATCTTCTAGTGACCTTTTTTATTCTTGTCTTGTTTCTCCTTTAGAAGCTACAATGTGACCCCATCTATCAAATTCCAATGTCCTGCCTCAATTCAAGATTGCATTTATGATTTTACCTCATCAGTATTTAGGGATTCCTCGACCTTCTTGAAAATTTCCTCTTCAAGTCTCTTGATAGTTTCTTCATCTAATATCCTTGATTTTTCTTGATTTTGACAATGATTATTTTCTTCTTTCAATATCTTAACCTCATCCAATAGTTTTTTATTATGGTTTCATAATCTATATATTATTCATCTTTCTTTTTCAAATCTTCCCTTACCTCATATGTTTCCCACTTCCCTTTTCCACTCTTTTCATGTTTTAATTTTTGAACCTCCTTAAAGAGTGATTCAATAAGATCTTATATCTTATATAGATCATAATCCTTCTTCTTGATATCTTCTTTTGCTTCTTTTAACTCATCTTGAATTCTATACATCGCCTCCATTTTTGTATCCCTATTTTCATCCGTCTTATTTTCCATTTCATCCTTATTTTTATTCATCGTATTTTCAATTGTTCCATTTCGTGAAAAATCTCTTCTCTTTCTTCTTTAGTAATGGCTGAACACTGTGGAGGTTTAGTTGGTGAATTAAATTTTGGAGCACCCTTTGGAGCCATGTAAAAAAATAATAATACTCTAGTTTTTCCTCTTATCACCAATTTTAAATCACCAAAAATATATCTTCCAATCAAAAGTTATGCCAATTGTAATTTATGTACCTTTGAAACCCTAATTTGGAGAAGGTTTGGATGTCTAACCTTTGTCATAATATATCTCTTAAATTGAGCATTTATGAGCCTGAAATTTTGGCCTGTAGTAGTTTGATATGACTTCTTAAACTTTGGAAATTTCATAGTCTGAAACTTCATTGAAAAAATGTTATAGCAAAAATTACAAAATGACTTGTTTAAGACTAATTTCAGAACTATTCAAAATCCCTAAATTTCACAAGATATATCTCATAAATTATAATGATTCAAAATCTAAAAAAAAAATCCACATGTAATTCACTATGTCTCCTCAAGATTTTGAAAATTTCAGAGTCTAAAAATTTACTAAAAAAAAAAATATAGCAAAAATTCAAAGATGACTCTTTTAAAACTGATTTCAGGATTAGTCACAAACCCTATCTTCCATAGGCTATATCTTTGAAAGTATAATGAACCGGAACTTGAAATTTTTACTAAATGTACTTTGATATGTCTCCTAAGAATCCTGAAAATTTCATTATTTGAAACTATTATGGCACAAGTTGTAGGTCGGGAAAAGCCCAACCCAACCATGAAACAGGTGCTACAACTATGGGAATCATACACCTGATGTCATGTCAATGTAGGTCTCGCACTTCAAGGGTGACTAGGTCACTCTAGGGGGGCGATCTCGGTGACCCTAGGGGGATTGAGATAGATATTGAGGGAAGTGGAAAAGAAGACCCTAGAGGGAAAGTCTAGATGGAAAGAAAGGTAGGGAGAGATGCCTTGCAATTTAAGTAATGATTTCCCCACAAGTATAGTTTTTTTTTCGGAAGAGTGTACCTGCCCGAGACACAAGAAAAGACACTTTGCAACAGTATATGTTAGTTGGATCAACAAGTTAAGATTTTTGTCCCTAATTTTAAGAAATAGATAAAAGTATATATCAACAAATAAATGATACTAGAATCTGCTCAATAAGTGCTAGAGATCAAGTAGAAAATACAAGAGAAAGACTAGCTAAACTCAAGAGAAAAAAAAAGCCAGAACTCTAGCACAAAATATAAGGTTTTTGTAAACACTTTTCTGCAGCAAATTATATCAGCCTTATGGCCATAAAATTCAATGTATTACAGCAAAAAAATCAGCCACTAAAATCTCCTCAAATTTTTCCAAAAAGTGCACTAGGACAAGTAGGGTAAATGTGCAAACTTTAAGCAAAAACCAATGGTTGAATAAAGAGTTATTAAAGCAAGTAAGTTAGGGTTTCTACAGCCCTAATGGCTGAAGATACAATTTTGTAACAGAAGCAATAAGTATCCCTTAGATGAGGATACCCTAGTGGCTATAAGGTGCCCAAGGAACAAGGAAAACAATCCACTTTGCAAGAAGTAAAAATGATCGAAATTCATGTTTCCCAATGCAATATTTTATTTCTCCAATGCAACAAATCAATGACTAGTGCCTTTACTATTGGGTTAATGGAGTCACAAGGAGCTTAGAGAAGCTACATCCTTGGGGTTGAAATCCATTTTACTCCCCAAGGAAATTTTCTCTAATCTAGGGTTTAAGCTAAGAGGGTCTATGCCCTTATACTTCTCTTAGAAAACCCTAAATCAATGAGATAAAGCAATAAAATGGTGAAGACTATGGTGGGGGTGTATTCCCTTATACTTCCCACCTATATCCTAGCATAACAATACTTTAATTGAATAAAATCATAGCAAGAGACTAAAAACCATACCAAGATCAAGAGAAATGCTAAGACAATCCACCACAAGAGCTAGAAAGCATCATCTGAAGCTAGCATTAGGCCTTCCTCCATCAACCATTCATAAAATATCCATAAAACAAGTGCACAAGAGCTAAGAGAGATAACGAGGCTGAAAATTTCAGACTAAATCCTCTGACAAATGGAGAGTTATGTTTCAAAATGAGATCTTATGATCTCAATTTATACAAAAATTAGCTAACATAGCTTGTCCACAAAATAAGGAGTAAAACACAAGATTAGGGGTCAAAAACCCTAATATATCCCCCTTAACACAATAATATTAAACAATTCACTTATATAAAATTTCATCTTTTGCACAAATTAAACCCTAATATAGGATGACATCACCCCTTTAGGGGACGTTTTGCCACTTTGAGGAGGTCGTTGGTGTTGGAGAAGCATGGAGAGGCCTCCCAAGGCCATGTGTCAAGAATATAAGGGATATTATCATCATGAAGACCCTCTTCTCCTCAAAATGTCCAAGTGCAATGAGTGGCACCTCACCACCAAGCCCTATCCCCCCAATATCATGATGTCATGCTCAAAAGTGGGACGTTTTTCCCCTCCTCGGAAAATCGTTTGGAAAGCAATGGGTGGGCTAGGTTGTCCAAGTCATCATCAAGGCCATCCAATTCATCTCTCTCTCATCTAGCATGTGGGCCCCTGGCATCCAACCTATGGATTTGTGGCCCCATGGAAACCCAAGCTAGGCTTTTTCTCCCAAAATTGTCCACCAGCTAGGTCCTGCAAAGACAAATGAACATGCCCTCCAAGGATCTCAAGTCATAACATCATGATAAGTGGATACAATCAATAAATAATCCATCTAAGCATGTGCATCAAATATTACCATATCAAACAATTAACAGCTCAAAGACATTATGCGACTTGTCAAGCTTAAGTATGGGAGGGTTGACGAGGTGTCCTATTGGGTAGATCTTCCCTTAGTTCAAGGAGAACTTCCAAGATGTCCCTCTATAATCCAGGTAAAGTGTATGAGGTGGATGGGGTCAAGACTCAATGGGCATATGACTCATGAAATACTAGGGGTCGTAGTGTCTCATTCATGGGTTCCTTTGTAGAGGGTGTGGGGACCTTCGTCCGCAATGCACTTTTTCCAATCCCGTCATTTGCCTTTTATCTTTCTTTCTTTATATTTTCTTTAATAATAGCATAAGGACAAATTGAAGGTCATTGCCCTAGCGTGGTGACCAGATGGTGGCAATGTCACCCACAAATACCTAATGGAAATGAGAAGGTTGTCTCGTGATGAGACCCCCTTTCTCTCAGCCATGAAACTGAGACTCGCTACCCTAGTTTGGTGACCAGATAATGACAATGTCATACCACTAGATATCCATGGATGTGATAGGTCAGCTTGTGATGAGACCTCCTATCCTTCAACCTACCTTTCAAGCATTTATTTGTTACATTGTGGGTCCCCTTTTATTCAAAGATAAGTGTTTCATTGCTTTTTTGGGTGATCCTTGGGCAAAGCATATAGAAGGATTATACAAGGCTTTTATCTTTTACCCAACACCAACCTCTCTGGGTGTTTATCCCCTTCTTCCCATAGAATGAGGGACAGCCCCTTCTTGTGTCAATATACCCTAAAATCCCAAGAGATGAGGAAATTGAGGGGAATAATGATGAAAAGTGGTAATTATGGTCAAGAACAATACAATGGCTCATTAAGGGATTTCCTAGTAGCAAACCCATTCCCAAAGAGGACCACTTACTAGGGCACAATGTCAACCACCAAGGTGAAGCAGGGAAAAAGGCATAATGTCCAAGCACATATCATGAAATTTAGAGCAATCTAAGATACAACATAATCAAATGGATTAGATATTGAAATGATGATCACCATAATACTGAATTTTACCTCATGGACCAAGGCCCACTGCTTTCTGAAAGCCAACTAGTGTGGTGGATGCCATCTGTAAACCTGTAACCATGTGTGGTGGTGAGTGAGTTTTCCATCTGTGCAAAGGGTATTGTTGTGCATGTAGTCTCTTAGAACTCCATATCTGTAACCTGAGGGCCTCGAGACATCATCTCCTTAGTTATCCAAAAAATGGGGATAACATCTGGCTCCTACTTGGGGACATGTGTTCGTCGTAGAGTGCATGAGAACCGCAACATATCTTGGTAGACATGTGCTTGTAAGTAAACATCAAACTATCAAGTGTAATATGGCCTACTCATCCTTGTTCTCATATGAGCATATCAAAACCCACTAAACTAGAAAAGAAAATTTTGACATGTTTTCAAAAAAAAATCTAAACTAAGCATGAAATCAATATGTTAGTAGAGTAAAATGAAAATGAAATGCATCTAAACTAGTATGAACAATCAAGATGCAAAATGCATGGAATCAAAATGACTTACCTACTACCTGGGGCACTGACCCTGAAGAAGTCATGTGCCACCTTGGAAATAATGTTTGAGGAGAGATCCATTTACTGGCAATGGCATCCTCCTCCCATCTGTCGTGGATAAGTAGAAAGAGTTTGGCCTAGAAACTTCCTCTATTTTGTAGGGGCCTATCCAAAGACTGACGAAATTTTGATGCATTCATGGTTTTTCTCTTATTTTGTCCCAAAGTAGAACTTGATCCCCTTCCTTGAAGTCTCTTTGTCTTTCCTTTTGATCAAAAGTTCCTTTTGTTTCTTCTTGATTCCTTTCCATTTTATCAAAGGCCATTCTTCAAGTCTCATCGAATTCTACAAGCTGATTGATTCACCCCTGCAATGTGTCCTTATCTGTACTGAATTGTTGGGCTATTTGTAGCACTAGAATTTGGATATGTATATGCAAGAGAGCCTCAAATCCATACACCAACTCAAAAGGAGTTCCTCCAGTGGAAGTCTTGGTGTTTGTGCGGTCAGCCCACAAGGCATACTTGATCTTGTTGTCCCAAATTTTCTTGTTCTCCCAAACAGACTTTTTCACAATGTTCATTATGTTTTTGTTGTTGGATTCTGCCAATCCATTCCCTTGAGGATAATAATTCGAAGAGTGTGATAAAACAATCCCATACTTAAAACAAAACTCACTAAGCGCCACTGAACTAAATTCTTTGGCGTTGTCGATGGTTATCTTAGTAGGGACACCAAATCTAGTAATAATATTCTCCTCAAGGAACTTCATTATGACTTATTTTGTTGCTTTCTTAGTTAGGATAGCTTCCACCCATCTGGTGAAGTAGTCAGTGGTAGTCAAAATCCATCGGTATTCGTTACTAGAATTGTCTTTGAATTCACCGATGAAATACAGTCCCCATTGTTGAAAGGGTGATTCTACAATGATTGGTTTAAGGGGAAGGGCAGGGAGGCACTGCTTGTCGGTAAAAAATTGACACGGCTGAAAAGCTCTAACATATCGATGTGTGCTGAAGAAAATAGTAGGCCAATAGTACCTTGCTCTTAAAATCTTATGGGTCATGGTCCGTGCTGCAAAATGGCCTCTACAATGTCTTGTGTGGAGCTGTGTGACTAACTTATCAACTTCTTCTTTATCAACACATCTAAGGATTACCCCATTTGGGTTTCTCCACCCGAGACCCTCTTTTGTTAGGCAATACCTCATGGCTTCATGTCTCGGGGCTCTTCTTTTATGTTCCACCAAATGATCATGGCATGTGAAGTTTTTTAGGTAATAAATGATGTATGAATATCATTCATTGTTTTCAATCTCACTTATGACGATGTTGAATTTCTCATTTTGTCCTACCTCTATGGCGTCTTGATTTCTTTATGTATCATTTTTTTCAACCCTTGTCCTTTAATTATCTTAGTTGGCTTGATTTCCAAATCATATTCTTGTATTTGTGACACCCACTTTCCCCTTCATCCAAGGAAATCTTGTTGTGATAACAAATCCTTCAAAGCGTAGTAGGGGACAAAGTCTTTGATATTGTTGTATCCTACATAGGTTTGAAAGTGCTTGAGAGACTTGACTAGAGCATAAGCTTGTTTTTCCATGATGGTGTAATTCAGTTCTGAGTCCCTAAGATTCTTTCTCATGAAATATATTGGTTGATCATCCCCTTGATCATTATTTTGTAACAACACACCTATGATGGTATCCTTTGAAGCAAAAGAGAAAAAGATGAAGTCCTTGGAGAAGTTCGGGCTAACCAAGACCGGTGCGACAGTTATTTCCTCCTTAATACATTATGTTATCACCATAATGATTATGCTTGAAATCTGAGTTTAAATTTGGCAGGTGACTAAAGAAGTATAGAGACATGGCATCATTTGGAGGCTCAGGTCATATGTGGCGGCAATGTGGAAAAATATAGCGGGAGCGCGAAGGAGGGAATCCTATGGACCGTTGATCTTGAAGTAGCCCAAATCAACGGTTGAGACCCATATTGGGCAACGAAACATCACGGAATTTAATTAGGCGAGGGAGGATCGGGGAAAACCATTGTGGTTTTAGTAGTGGATGTGTGGCACCCTTAGAAGTACATCAGAGAAAAAATCAGTATGCCTGAAACCATTTTCCAAACATCCCCGATGTCACGTGGTCCAATGTGTCAAATCAACAACTCATGGGGGGAGGTGACGGCGAGTCAAATTACCTCACGTCATTGGTTCGGGTACTTCTCGTCCAACATGTCAAGTGAACGTCATCGTATAACTAACTCAAAAGTTCATCATTTGAAGTAGATTAGTGAAGCATAGAAAACCAACATACCCTGTCAATAATTCATGATTAGGATTCAAGGATTATCAGTCTTCAGATATGGGTGGCCTTATTCTACTCTGGGAAATAGTCGTCGCATGCATAAGTGAAGTAATCTCGAGCTGGATTGGTTTCCTGAGTTCTGTAGAATTAAGGGAGACAACAATCATGGTCTCTGTAAGGTTGGAAGACATGGACAATGCCAATCAAACAGTATCCAGTACAACAAGGTTTTCAACTGACATGTCTAGCTTAACAATGAGTAAGAGAGAAAGGTTGGTTGCGCAGATATTAGCAACTAAATTTCATATTGAACCCGCGACTGAAACAAAATCAGGGGTCAGATTAAACCCTGTTATGAGGGACCTAATCATCAATGGACACATGAACAAAATCTACAAGAAGACAATGAAGAAGAAGCGGAGCAAACGACAGAAAACAAAAATCAAAACTGAAGCGATGAAGAGCGTCGGGGAAAATCAACTAGCCTGGTTGAGCACTCTAAAGGAGGAAATCGCCAAGCTGAAATAAATTCTCAGGTAGAATTGAGTATGTTCCAGAAAATTTTGGGCAAATGGCGATCGAAGAAAAGGGCCTCGAATATGTCATACATGTTCGTAACGATCCCTTTAAAATAGGATAACTATCTTTATAAATTATTCCTTTTTGTAATTGATCTCTATTTTTAGAATTATGGGTAAGTTTAAACATTTTGAATTACACAAGTAATTCCTCTATATGTATATTATCTCGAGGATATAGAAAGCTATGGGAAAAAGAGGAGCCTACCCTTTGAGCAGGAAGACTTTGTAAACTTTGGGGCTAGAATGAATATATAAATGCNCTCGAGGTCCACTTCAACACATATCCTAGCGCAGTTGTAGATGGACTTGTTGTCTGCGTTATCAATGAATTTCCCTATTCCGTTCCCTATCTTTTGCAGAGCTTCATAGTTCCAGCAGTGAACCAGCAAGTTGGGGAGCCTGACCCAAACAGGTACCTCCTTTGGTAGTTCCACCATGGGATCAAAGTCCGGGGTCTAACGGTTCAGATATAACCCCTAGGTTCCCATAAAATATGGTCAATTTCTAAAAATGAGATCCTTATATTCCTTGTTTATAAACTCGAAAAGAAAAAAGCCACTGCTCAAAGGGTAGCAGGTAACTCCTTGCTTCAGGTGGGGCTTCCAGTTCCTTTGGACCCAGGCGTCGGTGGTTTTTTCTGAGGGCCAAAGTCCCATAAACTATCTTACCATCCCTCTCTCAGAGAGAGCAAGGGCTATATTGATCGATTGCGTCTCCTGGAGGGCGATTTCTGGGATTTCATCTAACTTTTTTATGAATTTTGGAACAGTAGAAGGGACCTTGTGCTTGCCTCCGCTGGAAATCAATTTCTTGAACGCATCCTCTTCTGAACTCGGAGGGGGAGGGGTCGAATCCCCACCCCCTGGGGCGGCCATGGCCGGCTCTGACTACAGATCGAACCCTAGGCACTCACGGTGAACCCTAGGCGCTCACGGCGAGCCGCAGATGCTCACGCGATTTCATTATGAGATACTCTTGAGTAATCCATATTTTTCCTTGATAATGTTGATATTTTTTTTTTGTAAATAAGAAGTGTAATTATATTAAGAGCCTTCAAAATCTGAAACAGAGTAGCAAAATACAAAGATGATCGAGCTGCAGTTACTGGACTGCCCCAGCCATGGGGAAACTAGTCTAGCCAGCCCATCTAGCCCACTAATCAAACGAGTCATAAGTTAAACCAGTAAAAAGAGAAATCATATTGTTTATCTTCTAAGACCTAGATCCTGAGTAGATTGACAAACACTAAAAGTTTAGACACCTGGTAGGTAGCTGGACCACGTGGCGTGAAGGTCTCCTGGCCAAGGCTCTTCCTCAATATACGTCACCCCATCATCCCATTGCTTGCCAACTTCCTCATTGCACGTAGCTCCCTTGATGTCGTCCTCTCGCTCTTCCTTCTTCCAGCCTATTTCTGTTGGACTCTGCATCTTGCTCTGAGCTTCACCTTTAGCGGCCTCGGGGTTCTCCATTGGACTGGTGTCGACAGGATCCGAGAATAAAGCCTCGTGCATGGATGAGAGAATTTTAAGAAAGCTCGCCACCTTTACTTCCATAGCCTATATGCGATATTATAGGTCCGCTACCTCTTGCCTGAGTTCAAAAACTAGGTCATGCAGTACAGACAGACTATCTTTGAATTATGCCCTATCAAAGGTCTCAGGGAAACGAGGACCTGCCCACTTGGGCTCACTTTGAAGAGAAGGACCACCACCCAGGTTGCCCAGAGGGTCGTGGAAAGGCATGGGGCTAGAAGGATACGCTGAGGGGTCTTGAGAAAGCCGTAGAATTGAAATTGGCATTTGTGAAATTATAGCCATGGAATTGAACTGCGGAGTTTGCATAGAGACAGGGGTAGAATTAGACTATTGGCACGGGGAGGAATCAGTGGAGGTCGATTCAGGAGGCGTGATCAAGGGCCTTCGAGGCCTCCAGGGAGAGCCCCGCCTCGGTCTGCCCCTGGTTTGTGTCATTGGATACTCGGTGCAACTGGCCGAGGAAACTAAAACAACTCGGTGGAGGATTATGACAGGGACCGCCTCGCTCCTTGATATTGTTGATATTGATCTTCTTGTCTTCTTTGAAATCTTTCTTGATAATGAGGGTGTCGATATGGTTTCACATTAGATGGTTTTCCTTCACTTTGCACACCCATTTCATCTATCTTATTTTCATAGACAATGGAGTCATCTATCCTATTTTCTTGGTATTTGATTACTCTAGACTTGGAGATAATACCATCAACTAACCATGAACTTCATCTAGATGAAGTTCAACTTATTCAAGCATCTTCTAGTGACCTTTTTTATTCTTGTCTTGTTTCTCCTTTAGAAGCTACAATGTGACCCCATCTATCAAATTCCAATGTCCTGCCTCAATTCAAGATTGCATTTATGATTTTACCTCATCAGTATTTAGGGATTCCTCGACCTTCTTGAAAATTTCCTCTTCAAGTCTCTTGATAGTTTCTTCATCTAATATCCTTGATTTTTCTTGATTTTGACAATGATTATTTTCTTCTTTCAATATCTTAACCTCATCCAATAGTTTTTTATTATGGTTTCATAATCTATATATTATTCATCTTTCTTTTTCAAATCTTCCCTTACCTCATATGTTTCCCACTTCCCTTTTCCACTCTTTTCATGTTTTAATTTTTGAACCTCCTTAAAGAGTGATTCAATAAGATCTTATATCTTATATAGATCATAATCCTTCTTCTTGATATCTTCTTTTGCTTCTTTTAACTCATCTTGAATTCTATACATCGCCTCCATTTTTGTATCCCTATTTTCATCCGTCTTATTTTCCATTTCATCCTTATTTTTATTCATCGTATTTTCAATTGTTCCATTTCGTGAAAAATCTCTTCTCTTTCTTCTTTAGTAATGGCTGAACACTGTGGAGGTTTAGTTGGTGAATTAAATTTTGGAGCACCCTTTGGAGCCATGTAAAAAAATAATAATACTCTAGTTTTTCCTCTTATCACCAATTTTAAATCACCAAAAATATATCTTCCAATCAAAAGTTATGCCAATTGTAATTTATGTACCTTTGAAACCCTAATTTGGAGAAGGTTTGGATGTCTAACCTTTGTCATAATATATCTCTTAAATTGAGCATTTATGAGCCTGAAATTTTGGCCTGTAGTAGTTTGATATGACTTCTTAAACTTTGGAAATTTCATAGTCTGAAACTTCATTGAAAAAATGTTATAGCAAAAATTACAAAATGACTTGTTTAAGACTAATTTCAGAACTATTCAAAATCCCTAAATTTCACAAGATATATCTCATAAATTATAATGATTCAAAATCTAAAAAAAAAATCCACATGTAATTCACTATGTCTCCTCAAGATTTTGAAAATTTCAGAGTCTAAAAATTTACTAAAAAAAAAAATATAGCAAAAATTCAAAGATGACTCTTTTAAAACTGATTTCAGGATTAGTCACAAACCCTATCTTCCATAGGCTATATCTTTGAAAGTATAATGAACCGGAACTTGAAATTTTTACTAAATGTACTTTGATATGTCTCCTAAGAATCCTGAAAATTTCATTATTTGAAACTATTATGGCACAAGTTGTAGGTCGGGAAAAGCCCAACCCAACCATGAAACAGGTGCTACAACTATGGGAATCATACACCTGATGTCATGTCAATGTAGGTCTCGCACTTCAAGGGTGACTAGGTCACTCTAGGGGGGCGATCTCGGTGACCCTAGGGGGATTGAGATAGATATTGAGGGAAGTGGAAAAGAAGACCCTAGAGGGAAAGTCTAGATGGAAAGAAAGGTAGGGAGAGATGCCTTGCAATTTAAGTAATGATTTCCCCACAAGTATAGTTTTTTTTTCGGAAGAGTGTACCTGCCCGAGACACAAGAAAAGACACTTTGCAACAGTATATGTTAGTTGGATCAACAAGTTAAGATTTTTGTCCCTAATTTTAAGAAATAGATAAAAGTATATATCAACAAATAAATGATACTAGAATCTGCTCAATAAGTGCTAGAGATCAAGTAGAAAATACAAGAGAAAGACTAGCTAAACTCAAGAGAAAAAAAAAGCCAGAACTCTAGCACAAAATATAAGGTTTTTGTAAACACTTTTCTGCAGCAAATTATATCAGCCTTATGGCCATAAAATTCAATGTATTACAGCAAAAAAATCAGCCACTAAAATCTCCTCAAATTTTTCCAAAAAGTGCACTAGGACAAGTAGGGTAAATGTGCAAACTTTAAGCAAAAACCAATGGTTGAATAAAGAGTTATTAAAGCAAGTAAGTTAGGGTTTCTACAGCCCTAATGGCTGAAGATACAATTTTGTAACAGAAGCAATAAGTATCCCTTAGATGAGGATACCCTAGTGGCTATAAGGTGCCCAAGGAACAAGGAAAACAATCCACTTTGCAAGAAGTAAAAATGATCGAAATTCATGTTTCCCAATGCAATATTTTATTTCTCCAATGCAACAAATCAATGACTAGTGCCTTTACTATTGGGTTAATGGAGTCACAAGGAGCTTAGAGAAGCTACATCCTTGGGGTTGAAATCCATTTTACTCCCCAAGGAAATTTTCTCTAATCTAGGGTTTAAGCTAAGAGGGTCTATGCCCTTATACTTCTCTTAGAAAACCCTAAATCAATGAGATAAAGCAATAAAATGGTGAAGACTATGGTGGGGGTGTATTCCCTTATACTTCCCACCTATATCCTAGCATAACAATACTTTAATTGAATAAAATCATAGCAAGAGACTAAAAACCATACCAAGATCAAGAGAAATGCTAAGACAATCCACCACAAGAGCTAGAAAGCATCATCTGAAGCTAGCATTAGGCCTTCCTCCATCAACCATTCATAAAATATCCATAAAACAAGTGCACAAGAGCTAAGAGAGATAACGAGGCTGAAAATTTCAGACTAAATCCTCTGACAAATGGAGAGTTATGTTTCAAAATGAGATCTTATGATCTCAATTTATACAAAAATTAGCTAACATAGCTTGTCCACAAAATAAGGAGTAAAACACAAGATTAGGGGTCAAAAACCCTAATATATCCCCCTTAACACAATAATATTAAACAATTCACTTATATAAAATTTCATCTTTTGCACAAATTAAACCCTAATATAGGATGACATCACCCCTTTAGGGGACGTTTTGCCACTTTGAGGAGGTCGTTGGTGTTGGAGAAGCATGGAGAGGCCTCCCAAGGCCATGTGTCAAGAATATAAGGGATATTATCATCATGAAGACCCTCTTCTCCTCAAAATGTCCAAGTGCAATGAGTGGCACCTCACCACCAAGCCCTATCCCCCCAATATCATGATGTCATGCTCAAAAGTGGGACGTTTTTCCCCTCCTCGGAAAATCGTTTGGAAAGCAATGGGTGGGCTAGGTTGTCCAAGTCATCATCAAGGCCATCCAATTCATCTCTCTCTCATCTAGCATGTGGGCCCCTGGCATCCAACCTATGGATTTGTGGCCCCATGGAAACCCAAGCTAGGCTTTTTCTCCCAAAATTGTCCACCAGCTAGGTCCTGCAAAGACAAATGAACATGCCCTCCAAGGATCTCAAGTCATAACATCATGATAAGTGGATACAATCAATAAATAATCCATCTAAGCATGTGCATCAAATATTACCATATCAAACAATTAACAGCTCAAAGACATTATGCGACTTGTCAAGCTTAAGTATGGGAGGGTTGACGAGGTGTCCTATTGGGTAGATCTTCCCTTAGTTCAAGGAGAACTTCCAAGATGTCCCTCTATAATCCAGGTAAAGTGTATGAGGTGGATGGGGTCAAGACTCAATGGGCATATGACTCATGAAATACTAGGGGTCGTAGTGTCTCATTCATGGGTTCCTTTGTAGAGGGTGTGGGGACCTTCGTCCGCAATGCACTTTTTCCAATCCCGTCATTTGCCTTTTATCTTTCTTTCTTTATATTTTCTTTAATAATAGCATAAGGACAAATTGAAGGTCATTGCCCTAGCGTGGTGACCAGATGGTGGCAATGTCACCCACAAATACCTAATGGAAATGAGAAGGTTGTCTCGTGATGAGACCCCCTTTCTCTCAGCCATGAAACTGAGACTCGCTACCCTAGTTTGGTGACCAGATAATGACAATGTCATACCACTAGATATCCATGGATGTGATAGGTCAGCTTGTGATGAGACCTCCTATCCTTCAACCTACCTTTCAAGCATTTATTTGTTACATTGTGGGTCCCCTTTTATTCAAAGATAAGTGTTTCATTGCTTTTTTGGGTGATCCTTGGGCAAAGCATATAGAAGGATTATACAAGGCTTTTATCTTTTACCCAACACCAACCTCTCTGGGTGTTTATCCCCTTCTTCCCATAGAATGAGGGACAGCCCCTTCTTGTGTCAATATACCCTAAAATCCCAAGAGATGAGGAAATTGAGGGGAATAATGATGAAAAGTGGTAATTATGGTCAAGAACAATACAATGGCTCATTAAGGGATTTCCTAGTAGCAAACCCATTCCCAAAGAGGACCACTTACTAGGGCACAATGTCAACCACCAAGGTGAAGCAGGGAAAAAGGCATAATGTCCAAGCACATATCATGAAATTTAGAGCAATCTAAGATACAACATAATCAAATGGATTAGATATTGAAATGATGATCACCATAATACTGAATTTTACCTCATGGACCAAGGCCCACTGCTTTCTGAAAGCCAACTAGTGTGGTGGATGCCATCTGTAAACCTGTAACCATGTGTGGTGGTGAGTGAGTTTTCCATCTGTGCAAAGGGTATTGTTGTGCATGTAGTCTCTTAGAACTCCATATCTGTAACCTGAGGGCCTCGAGACATCATCTCCTTAGTTATCCAAAAAATGGGGATAACATCTGGCTCCTACTTGGGGACATGTGTTCGTCGTAGAGTGCATGAGAACCGCAACATATCTTGGTAGACATGTGCTTGTAAGTAAACATCAAACTATCAAGTGTAATATGGCCTACTCATCCTTGTTCTCATATGAGCATATCAAAACCCACTAAACTAGAAAAGAAAATTTTGACATGTTTTCAAAAAAAAATCTAAACTAAGCATGAAATCAATATGTTAGTAGAGTAAAATGAAAATGAAATGCATCTAAACTAGTATGAACAATCAAGATGCAAAATGCATGGAATCAAAATGACTTACCTACTACCTGGGGCACTGACCCTGAAGAAGTCATGTGCCACCTTGGAAATAATGTTTGAGGAGAGATCCATTTACTGGCAATGGCATCCTCCTCCCATCTGTCGTGGATAAGTAGAAAGAGTTTGGCCTAGAAACTTCCTCTATTTTGTAGGGGCCTATCCAAAGACTGACGAAATTTTGATGCATTCATGGTTTTTCTCTTATTTTGTCCCAAAGTAGAACTTGATCCCCTTCCTTGAAGTCTCTTTGTCTTTCCTTTTGATCAAAAGTTCCTTTTGTTTCTTCTTGATTCCTTTCCATTTTATCAAAGGCCATTCTTCAAGTCTCATCGAATTCTACAAGCTGATTGATTCACCCCTGCAATGTGTCCTTATCTGTACTGAATTGTTGGGCTATTTGTAGCACTAGAATTTGGATATGTATATGCAAGAGAGCCTCAAATCCATACACCAACTCAAAAGGAGTTCCTCCAGTGGAAGTCTTGGTGTTTGTGCGGTCAGCCCACAAGGCATACTTGATCTTGTTGTCCCAAATTTTCTTGTTCTCCCAAACAGACTTTTTCACAATGTTCATTATGTTTTTGTTGTTGGATTCTGCCAATCCATTCCCTTGAGGATAATAATTCGAAGAGTGTGATAAAACAATCCCATACTTAAAACAAAACTCACTAAGCGCCACTGAACTAAATTCTTTGGCGTTGTCGATGGTTATCTTAGTAGGGACACCAAATCTAGTAATAATATTCTCCTCAAGGAACTTCATTATGACTTATTTTGTTGCTTTCTTAGTTAGGATAGCTTCCACCCATCTGGTGAAGTAGTCAGTGGTAGTCAAAATCCATCGGTATTCGTTACTAGAATTGTCTTTGAATTCACCGATGAAATACAGTCCCCATTGTTGAAAGGGTGATTCTACAATGATTGGTTTAAGGGGAAGGGCAGGGAGGCACTGCTTGTCGGTAAAAAATTGACACGGCTGAAAAGCTCTAACATATCGATGTGTGCTGAAGAAAATAGTAGGCCAATAGTACCTTGCTCTTAAAATCTTATGGGTCATGGTCCGTGCTGCAAAATGGCCTCTACAATGTCTTGTGTGGAGCTGTGTGACTAACTTATCAACTTCTTCTTTATCAACACATCTAAGGATTACCCCATTTGGGTTTCTCCACCCGAGACCCTCTTTTGTTAGGCAATACCTCATGGCTTCATGTCTCGGGGCTCTTCTTTTATGTTCCACCAAATGATCATGGCATGTGAAGTTTTTTAGGTAATAAATGATGTATGAATATCATTCATTGTTTTCAATCTCACTTATGACGATGTTGAATTTCTCATTTTGTCCTACCTCTATGGCGTCTTGATTTCTTTATGTATCATTTTTTTCAACCCTTGTCCTTTAATTATCTTAGTTGGCTTGATTTCCAAATCATATTCTTGTATTTGTGACACCCACTTTCCCCTTCATCCAAGGAAATCTTGTTGTGATAACAAATCCTTCAAAGCGTAGTAGGGGACAAAGTCTTTGATATTGTTGTATCCTACATAGGTTTGAAAGTGCTTGAGAGACTTGACTAGAGCATAAGCTTGTTTTTCCATGATGGTGTAATTCAGTTCTGAGTCCCTAAGATTCTTTCTCATGAAATATATTGGTTGATCATCCCCTTGATCATTATTTTGTAACAACACACCTATGATGGTATCCTTTGAAGCAAAAGAGAAAAAGATGAAGTCCTTGGAGAAGTTCGGGCTAACCAAGACCGGTGCGACAGTTATTTCCTCCTTAATACATTATGTTATCACCATAATGATTATGCTTGAAATCTGAGTTTAAATTTGGCAGGTGACTAAAGAAGTATAGAGACATGGCATCATTTGGAGGCTCAGGTCATATGTGGCGGCAATGTGGAAAAATATAGCGGGAGCGCGAAGGAGGGAATCCTATGGACCGTTGATCTTGAAGTAGCCCAAATCAACGGTTGAGACCCATATTGGGCAACGAAACATCACGGAATTTAATTAGGCGAGGGAGGATCGGGGAAAACCATTGTGGTTTTAGTAGTGGATGTGTGGCACCCTTAGAAGTACATCAGAGAAAAAATCAGTATGCCTGAAACCATTTTCCAAACATCCCCGATGTCACGTGGTCAAATGTGTCAAATCAACAACTCATGGTGGGAGGTGACGGTGAGTCAAATTACCTCACGTCGTTGGTTCGGGTACTTCTCGTCCAACATGTCAAGTGAACGTCATCGTATAACTAACTCAAAAGTTCATCATTTGAAGTAGATTGGTGAAGCATAGAAAACCAACATACCCTGTCAATAATTCATGATTAGGATTCAAGGATTATCAGTCTTTAGATATGGGTGGCCTTATTCTACTCTGGAAAATAGTCGTCTCATGCATAAGTGAAGTAATCTCGAGCTGGATTGGTTTCCTGAGTTCTATAGAATTAAGGGAGACAACAATCATGGTCTCTGTAAGGTTGGAAGACATGGACAATGCCAATCAAATAGTATCCAGTACAACAAGGTTTTCAACTGACATGTCTAGCTTAACAATGAGTAAGAGAGAAAGGTTGGTTGCGCAGATATTAGCAACTAAATTTCATATTGAACCCGCGACTGAAACAAAATCAGGGGTCAGATTAAACCCTGTTATGAGGGACCTAATCATCAATGGACACATGAACAAAATCTACAAGAAGACAATGAAGAAGAAGCGGAGCAAACGACAGAAAACAAAAATCAAAACTGAAGCGATGAAGAGCGTCGGGGAAAATCAACTAGCCTGGTTGAGCACTCTAAAGGAGGAAATCGCCAAGCTGAAATAAATTCTCAGGTAGAATTGAGTATGTTCCAGAAAATTTTGGGCAAATGGCGATCGAAGAAAAGGGCCTCGAATATGTCATACATGTTCGTAACGATCCCTTTAAAATAGGATAACTATCTTTATAAATTATTCCTTTTTGTAATTGATCTCTATTTTTAGAATTATGGGTAAGTTTAAACATTTTGAATTACACAAGTAATTCCTCTATATGTATATTATCTCGAGGATATAGAAAGCTATGGGAAAAAGAGGAGCCTACCCTTTGAGCAGGAAGACTTTGTAAACTTTGGGGCTAGAATGAATATATAAATGCNTAACTCAAAAATTCATCATTTGAAGTAGATTGGTGAAGTGTGGAAAACCAAGATACCATGTCAGTAATTCATGATTAGGATTCAAGGATTACCAGTCTTCAGATATGGGTGGCCTTATTCTACTCTAGGAAATTGTCGTCTCATGCATAAGTGAAGTAATCTCGAGCTGGATTGATTTCCCGAGTTCTGTAGAATTAAGGGAGACAAAAATCGTGGTCTCTACAAGGTTGGAAGACATGGACAACACCAATCGAATAGTATCCAGTACAATAAGGTTTTCAACTGACATGTCTCGCTTAACAATGAGTAAGAGAGAAAGGTTGGTTGCGCAGATATTAGAAACTAAATTTCATACTGAACCCGCGATTGAAACAAAATCAGGGGTCATATTAAACCCTGTTATGAGGGACCTAATCATCAATGGACACGCGGACAAAATCTACAAGCAGTTAGTGAAGAAGAAGTGGAGCAAACGGCAGAAAACAGAAATTAGAACTGAAGCGATGGAGAGCGTCGGGGAAAATCAACTAGCCTGGTTGAGCACTCTAAAGGAGGAAATCGCCAAGCTGAAATAAATTCTCAGGTAGAATTGAGTATGTCCCAGCAAATTTTGGATAGATGGAGGTCAAAGAAAAGGGCCCCAGATATGTCAAACCTGTTCATAACGATCCCTTTAAAATAGGATAATTGTCTTTATAAATTATTCCTTTTGTAACTGATCTCTATTTTTAGAATTATGGGCAAGTTAAAACGTTTTGAATTCCATAGTAATTCCTCTATATTTATATTATCTCGAGCATATACAAAGCTATGGGAAAAAGAGGAGCCTTCCCTTTAAGCAGGAAGACTTTGTAAACTTTGGGGCTAGAATGAATATATAAATGCAGAAGCAGATTTTGGATTGTTTATGAAAAGATTCTAATTGGCGGTGATATGAGTCTTGTGTTCTTTCATAGTACGTGATTCCTATAATCTTATATTTCATTTACACTTTCATCTGTCTAAATTGGAGAAACAAAAAACCCAGAATTCATCATTGTGATGATCTTGGCTTAAGCGATTTAGACTATGTGTATTTCTTCTCAACCAATTCAGAATTTATTTTAATATGTTATGATGCAGTTATATGTTTCTTTTTCCCTCTGATGCCATGCAAATTTCAGATATAAACTTAGACTCATCGCCTCATTTAGCCTTTCCCTCTTGATAGTTTTCATGTTTTGACAATGCATTGTTCATTCCAGACTCCATAGTCCAAATGTTATCTTCATTTCTTCAGTTATTTTATAAGAACCCCCCAAAACAAACATTAAGTGACATGAGAGAGCCCTCTCTGAGTTGAGCAGGCTAGTGCCTCAGCTCTAAAGCTGGTTGAAACAGTTACCTCTATTGTTTGTCTATCAGACGGACAAAATTTACAGAGTGCTAACACATTCGAAAGATAGCCTACCTTCATTTTCCCATTCAAAACGAACGTCCTTCTTTAGTAACTTGTTAAGGGGTTTAACGATTTCAGCAAAGTTTGGGATGAATCTCCTGATAAAATTAATTTGGCATAAGAAAGACTGCAAGGATTTCTTATCTTTAGGGAGAGGGATTTTCTTGATGTCTTCAACCCTAGTAGGATCTATAGTGATTCCATCTTTATAAATGATGTGTCCCAGTAACTTACCCTTGTCTACACCAAAAAGTGATTTCTTAGGGTTGAGAGAAATGCCATATTCCCTACATATTTGGAAGATAATTCTTAAGTATTGAATATGTTGTTCACTTGTTTTAGAAATGGTGGTCAAATCATCTCGGTATATCTCTGTGATATTTCTGATTAGATCTATGAAGGCATAGTCCATGGCTCGTTGAAAAGTAGCCCCTGCATTGGTGAGTCCGAAGGGCATTCGTAAATACTTGTAGGTTCCCCAAGGGGTGGTAAAAGCAGTTTTGAGTTGATCATCCTCCCTTACCAAAACCTAGTTGTACCCCAAGAAACCATCAAGCATAGACATCATCTTTGAACCGGTTACCCTTTGCAAAAGATATGCCAAATTTGGCAAGGGATAATTGTCCTTGAGTGAGGCTTGGTTTAAGTTTCTGAAATCCACACATATCCTAATTTTACTAGTCCTCTTCCTTATAATCACTGGATTAGAAACCCATGATGAATATCTAATCAGTTCAATTATTCCTGCCTAAACCATCTTTTGTAACTCTTTATGTACTTCTAGGGCAACCTTTGGGTTCATCTGTTTGACCTTTTGTCTGAAAGGCTTTGCGTCATAAATGAGGGGAATGGCATGTTGTATAACGTCTTCCCAATAGGCCTTCAGATCTTCGTAAGACCAAGCGAAGACATCCTGGAACTCTCTTATAAGTGTAATCATATTTTCTCTTTCATCATATGTTGTTCCTTTACCAAATTTGATTAACTTTGGGGATTCTTCGGTTCCAATGTTTCATTCAATAATATCATCACTGATATTGTTGGAAGGTTTCCCTTTGTACATATCATTTCGGTCAAAGATGTTTTCTAAAGGAACAATTCCTTTGAGCAGGGGCCCATCGGCTATATCGATGATCTCAATGTTTTCCTTCTCAGCCAACAAGTTTATACGAGCTTCAGAGAATTCTCCCTCATTTTGTAGAAAGAAGAGAAGTTGACTGTCATTTTCAAAAACTTGTCAATGTTCCAAGTTGTCAGGCAATGAGGGTCTGAAGTTGACTTCCACCTTGTAAAATTTGATTTCTTTCAAAAGTTGTAAGTTTGAAGCGGACACAGCAAGACTATCTGCCAAATGATTTTGTTCCCTAGGGATGGCCTCAATGGAAAAGTTTTCAAACTTGTTTATGGCATCCTAGATAGCATCTCTATATTGTTTTAACCTTGGGTTCTTTGCAACAAACTTCTTATTGACTTGTGAAACAATTATGTCGGAATCCCCTTTTACATGTAGGTTATTGATGTTCATATCGATGGTCGGGTTGATTCCTAGGGTAAGGGCCTCATACTCAGAAATGTTATTTGTGCGGTCGAACTCAAGTCTGTATGAAAAAAGGGTGGTCTCATTATCGGGCAACCTTAAGACTATTCATGCACTTGATCCCAAACTTGAGTGTGTACCATCAAAATCCAGGCCCCAAGACCCTTCTTTTCTTTCTTCATCTATTAAAGGGGATTCCACCACAATAAACATGCTATCTATTCCTTCTTCAAGAACCTGATGGTTAACACTGTCATGACCCACAATATTCTCATTTTTTATACTCTCCTGAAGAGACACTTGCTCTATACTTTTGTTTCTCTCACACTTCGTTTTGTCCGGATTTTTTGCAAAGATTTGCTAAAAGTATTGTGATAATTTCACTTCACCAAACTCTGTGGCTTGCTTTTTTTCTAATTCCAGGATCTCATCTGGTGGGCGAGGTGTTTTTTCTAGAGTTGTTTCTCTCTCTTATTCTAAAAGGTTGATCATGAGACAAGATTCCCTCTCAGTTGTTTTTTCTTGCTCCTCTTGTAGGTAAATTTTGACATCTGCGGGAAGTTCTGGTGAAAGAAAGTCATCAATATGATTAATCTTAGGAGTCCTCTTGGATTTCTCTCCTCCCTATTGTTTGCACCCTTTTCGTCACCTTGGTGAGAAAATAAGAGGTGCTTGCATGCCCAGTTGGGTCTTGCTGGGCAGGACAGTTGTAGAGGAAAGAGTTAGATAAAGAAAAACAAAAACTATAAGCAAGAATTAAACTAATACAAACTAAAATTATAAGCATGGAAGTATAGAGATAACAAGGACAAAAGGACCAATGTCACCAATGTTTTTAGGCTAATCTATTGATGAAATCAAAGCACCAAGAAGAAAGGGGACTATGAGTCCCTTCTTCCTCCAAGGGAAGGCTCTTGGACCCTCACAAGCTTGCT
>JZKD02S0114606.1:320271-337357 GCA_000966675.3 Picea glauca | reverse complement strand
AGACTTGAACTCAAGACCTCTTACTTAATAAGGCAAGTTTTAACCAAATGGTCTAGCAAAACATATTGTAATGTTCAGAAGGAGGATTGTTGTTGTTGTTGTTGTTGTTGTTGGCCTTGGAGAGCGTGCTAAAAAAAACCTCTTTTCGCACAAGAAAAAAAAATTCGCTTCTCGATGACAACAACTCTATTCACACAAGAAAAAAAAATTTGCTTCTCGATGACAACAACTCTTTTCACACAAGAAAAAAAATTTCGCTTGTAGATGACAACAAGGGTTAGCTCTCAGTTAGCTTACCTGGAAGATGCACCTTTTCCTATCTGTTTCTGATTTGTCGAGATCGCACAGGGCACGGGGCAACCTGAAAATAAAAAATACAAACCGAAATAAAATCAAAATAAAACTTTGCAGAAATTTAAAAAATGCGTATTCGGGCTTTATACCTCCGGATCTGACTGTAATGGTCGTATCTTGGGCAAAAGAAAACCTTTTCGAGTGAAACGAAAAGTGTTCCTGAATGAAATGAGTGTTTTGGATGCAATGGAATAGTCCTCTCAGCCCAGAAATGTACAAAAATGGAAGAAAATGAAGATGAGGCAACTTGGCTTCACGATCTCGATCTACAACAGGAGCGGGTCTTCAAACAAGCTCTGATACCATGTTCGACAACACAGGTATTCCAACAGAGAACGGACACCTTCAATAACCACTCACATAACCAGATCAAAGATCAACACACCGATGTTTTCACATGGTAAAACCCCTACAGGGAAACATCCACGGCCCCAGCCAACACGGCCACTTGGAGCAGTTTATTAATGCAAACAAAAAGATTACAGAGAGATTTTACACGAGAGTTTCTCACAATCGATCATCGGAAAATGACCCTCCATGCTCTTTAAATAGAGATCATGGAACAATCGGGTGTCAAGCCACGGATCAATGGTTGTTAAGATCGAGGAGAGTATGAACCGTCGGATCACTCTATGTCAGGAACATATCGTGACCGTCGGATTTCCTAACTACAAATGCATACTAATGCATACTAAAGAAACACACTTTTACCTAACAAAATATTAGACCAAGTAGATCTTACCTAACTCCTAAGTGTCTAAATATCCTAACAGAAAAATAGTTCAATTTGTGTAAGACGAATGCAACAAATGCAACCGCTATGTAATAAATTGAGTAAAGAGTTGGGTAAAAATGAAAGCAAACTCTACAAAAAAACGAATGCAACACTATGTGTTGAAAATGTGGTGAGAGTAATTAAAACACAGTCCATGTGCATGTAAAACGCAAGGTGGTTAAATATTCCATGTGCATGTAAAACATAGAGTAAAATGGGACATATATAATTGTTGATTCGGTGAGGGTACAGGTAAAAGGCAAAGTAAATGAATGTATTAAAATGCAGTCCAGAATGGTCAAACGCAGAGTAAATTCATCGTCAATACATATATTAAAATCGCATTAAAATTCACACTCCATATAAAACAAACTCATGTAAGTTCGCAGTCCATGAAACAGGTAAAATCGCAGTCAAGACATTAACATATTAAAACGCTAAGATTTACCAATCAAGGCATTGGGATTCATTAGTCAAAACACATGGTTTTACCAAACAAAACACAGAAGAAATCAATCACAAGGAAGCGCAAGACCAATCGTTTAGCCATGAATCAATCAACGCAGAGAGAATTAAGGTAGATGGTTGGGCAAACGTTATCCTTCGCTCATCATCCACGCACAGAAAAGAAAGGCATTAGAATCTATAAGTCTATTAACACTGAAGTGACGACCGTCGATTTGGCTTCTGGTCGCTTGCTCAGGCATCGACTAGTGATCTAGGGATAAGGACGAAAGATAAAGAATAATCTCAACATAATAATCAATAAAACAAAACAGAATGGTCATAGCAATCAGGGATCGGGTTGCCAAAGAAATCAATTCAAAGCAGCGAGCATAAAGCTATGATGACTTTAAGTTCTTGATTAAAAATTTTGAGTAAAACAAATTTCCTTAAACAATATAAGTACAGTAATGAAAGCGCAAGAAAAATAATAATCTACCCTTCAAATAAGCGCATGTGTATCGTATCCCAAGGTGACAGCTTCGAGTCTTTGTACCGCGCGCGCTCCGTCTAGCTCCCACTTGTCGACCGATGTGACTTCACCGGTACCTCCCAGCCAACGCTAGGGGTACTCTTCTTCCCCCTGATCCCCCCGAGACGCAAAGGGGCCACGCACACTAAACCAAAGAACAACTAGCACCCATCTCATCTCGCAAGGTCGAGCTACCACTCGTTACCCAAGCTAGGTATCCCAACTCCCACAAGATAAGTCAGTCAAGACAAAAATTTCGCAGCGTAATGTTATGCATAAAAGATGAGATCCATACTCCTCCTCCTCCATCCTTTTTATATAGTTTCTAAGTGATTTATTTCACAAATTCCCATTAAATTTAATTTTCATTAATTTAATTCAGAAAAACCTCCCCCGTACACATGTCACCCATCCCCCTAGTTGCACCAAAAATTAATTTTATTAATTATTTAATTATTCCTATTTGCCTCACCCACCAAAAAACATTCATAAAATCGATCCTTGGTGTCCCAAAATTCCCTTACACATCTTAAATGACTTACGCCTTTAATAAATTCCTAGTTGAGTTCATAATTAGAAAGTTCTTAAAGGGAAGATTCCTTACTATGTCAGACATTCAGCTTTTTCCTTATGTTTCCCTTTTTCTTCATGTTTCCCCTTTTTCCCTTAGTTTCCTATTTATTTAAGTTTCCCTCTTTCCCTTAGTTTCCTATTTATTTAAGTTTCCCTCTTTTCCCTTTTTAACTAAAACTCAAATTAGCAAGTGTAGAAAATCACCTTTTATCCCTTTTTCTTTTCAATTAATAAATTTTAATTAGCATATGTAGAAAAAAACAATCAATTCCCTTTTAAAATTTTAATCCCCCAATAAAATTTGATTTTAATAAATTAATTGAATTTCTTATCCCCTTCTCATCACATGTTTAATTATGATTATTATTTTTTATCAAAACTGTCACTTAGACCTAGATTTTAATTTCACTAGGATGGGCGACAATTATATTAGGGAAAAAGTTTTTAAATCTTATTTTTCACATCATTCATTCTAAGGTCGTCTAGGTTTATTCACTACCAGTTAAAAATGCGACGTTCCCTTCAGGACGCAATAGGCGCTCCAAGAGTGTCACTCACCTCTTTTCATTTTCCTTGCACGATGTGCCCTTCAGGACGCACTACGTGCTCCAAGGGTGCCACTCGACTCTTTCTGTTTTCCTTGCACGACGTTCCCTTCAGGATGCACTACATGCTCCAAGGGTGCCACTTGCCTCTTTCTGTTTTCCTTGCGTAATGTGCCCTTCAGGATGCATTACGTGCTCCAAGGGTGCCACTCGACTCTTTCTGTTTTCCTTGCGCGACGTTCCCTTCAAGATGCACTACGTGCTCCAAGGGTGCCACTTGCCTCTATATGTTTTCCTTGCGCGACGTGCCCTTCAAGATGAACTATGTGCTCCAAGGGTGTCACTCACCTCTTGACTGACTTAGTAGAAATCAAAAACCCCTGGAATCAACACTCCGCCAGGTGATCTTGTTGGAGACTAAGGGCCTCTAAGGAATAAGGCCCCTGCCTTACTGCGCGCCCTTTAGAATCATCGTGAGCGATTGTCGTAGTTTTCCCTCACGACATCGTGTGTATTCTCGAACTAGGTATTCATTAACCTACAGCCCGAGCCACGGTGGGAGTGCTAGTAGGTTGTGGCAGGGATGATGTCCACACCTCTCCCTCAAAGTCTCTGGTTGTCGTGCGTGACCCCTCTACTCCACATATGAGTCGGGTCGGCAAGCTATAGTCAACCTACATCATCAATGAATCATGTCAGCAACAACAATAAATCATCATAACATCTAATCGGATGTACATATGACATATAAAAAACAATCAAACCCCGATAGTCCACTCCATGACTCGATCCAGAGTCCAAGGGGTTTCATCGATGCCTTTGCACCCTCGAGGTCCACAGTCCTGCACACTCAGGAGAGCCCAGTCAATAGCACATGTCTAGGTCAATACACAAAGTAACATATCATCATATCCATAATGCCTCATAATCATAATCAAACGGCCAATAGTATAATAATCTAGATCACTTGCAAGCAAGTGTCCTCAAAGAATAAGTTCGCTCAGTGCATGCAAGAGCAGGATGTTACAAAGAAGATGAAACCATTTTAATATATGCATGGGATATAGTAAGTGTCCAATCTTAAGATGCCCCCAATATGGAAGCTCATAAAATACAAATTTTTTTTCATCCCAATGAGAATTTTCTCAACATAGGTGTCAAAAAATTCAGGATCATTGAATATAGTTTCTGTATTTGAATCAAACAATTCTGCCATTTCCTTCTCCTTCTATGTTTCATATTCTCTAATCTAATTCGTCATTGTCATTATTTTAAGTCTTTGGGTTCTCTCTGGTTTACCATTGAAAGCATATTCAAATCTTCTATAATGGTGGTCTTTTGGGAGGAATACTTTTGAGCAATCATACACCAATTTTTGTAGGTGGTTAGACCACCTAGCCTTTATAGAATGTCCACAACATTTACATCCATGATACACATTTTTTACAAGACCTGTGATGTTATTGTATACAGAGCATGTTAGTGTCAAAAAGATAGTTTCACCAAATTAAGTATTCCAAATAACATTACAGATATAAACAAATCAATCAACATGCTTACTAGAGCAAACTCCTAGTCTTGGATAATCATGCATGGCGTATGCACATATGCCATACAAAGTAAAAGGAATCTCCATTGGGATAGGTCTTGATACATCATATACATGTATCCCTTCCCATAATTTCTTAAATTCATCAATCGATGGTTGGAGATAGAGATTCATTCTCTTCACTTGTCTTGTATCTAGGACTATAAGAGCCAACCTAAGATGTTCATTTATTACATACAACCATGGGGGGGTATTTTTATTGATCACTACCACCGGAAAAACAAATTAGTTGGTGTTTTGGAGAGAATATGGGTTTTAACTCCATCCATGGATGTGCTAAATTGTAGGCTCCGTACTTCATCCTTGAATTTATCGGGCCATGTATCCTCTATATGCTTCATGGCTATTGAATCCATTGGGATTCACATAACTCATGGCTCACTTTTATGTGAGGCATGTCACTCCTACAACACGACTAATTGTTTGCAACAAAAGAGCCTTTGAATCCTTGGAATTATAGGCATGTGCCGTAATATCTTTTTCTTATGCCCCAAAGGGATGTCTAAAGGTAGACTCAATGCAAGGCATTTTTTACAAGTGGTTGGTGGTGTATGAAATTTATATTTTATTAACAGCTCACCACCATGAGACAAATTAGGTATTGCGTGCACAACAACAAATCTAGATGCCTTCCTTTTCATAAAGAACTCTTTCTCATTGGAGTGTTCCTCAAAGGAACAATTTGCACTAAATAATGAGGACCTACAACTATTTATGAACCCTGCAATGTTCCCATGAGTTTGTGGATGACCATTAATATATATTTGGTTTTTCCTGTTAAAGTTTCTAGAAGCATAATCATTCATGCACATACTATACATGAAATGTTATGTTTGTATTTAACAATATTCAAGTAATCAAACCAACTATAAAGAGAACCAAAAAATGGCATAAGTGCTACTGATTGTTTGGGAGGAATAGATACATATGAAAGGATGAACAACCCAAGATTTTCAACATCTATTTTAGATTTGGAAATCATATAACTATTACCACAAAAAGAGAATTCAATTCCAACATCGAGCACATGCATGGAAGACGACCAAGCGCCATACAAAACTTGGTTATAACAGGTTTGGTATTTACTTTGCAAATGGATAGGAAGAAGAAAGTCATTTCTACCTTCCAACAATTCAACTAACTTCATTGTTTACTTGGACATTTTTTCTCTCAACTCATACAACTTTTTGAATATCCTAGTAATGATGTTTTGGGTAGTATTGATATCATACGTTGACTCACTAGAACTCTCCATTGACTAAATAGAAAGAGATGGTTTTGTCAATTTAGAATGAAATTTAGTTGATCTGGCTTCTATCTTTTCAAAAAATGAGCATATGGAGGTAGTCGATCATCAATATAATGGGACAATGTGACACTTCAAGGGTTCTTCTTCAACCCTTTACATTTTGAACAACCACATACTATTGGGGTATTATAAAAGAGATCCAATTCACAGTGTAATACCATTGACCCAGGTTGGTTGCTGGAAGATAGCATGTTACAATTGGCAGAGTAAAGTAACTTTCCATTTTAATCAAACATCTGCTTACGATATCTTTCTCTTGATAAGAGCTTGTGGAATTTTGGGACTGATGGAATATCTTGCACATCCAAACTCAACCATGAATCATGATCCTGCAAAATTAAATGAACAATCATTCAAATGCACATGCATACATAACATAAACTCAATGAGATAAATGAATTATAAATAAAATCTAGACTTGCTACAATTGACAGGGGAGAACTTGAAGAACTTGCAACGATATGGAATGCGTTGGAATATGAAGAATTGGCCATTTGATATTATAAACTTTTTTTCTTGCATTTGAGCCAAAATTGTTATCAATACGTGAATAAATTCTTAAAAGAAAATTTGGGAAGCATTGAACAATCTAATAATTTCGAATGACTTTTAAAAGTTAATGGTGCACCTAATTATATTCTAATACTCGGGTGCATATGTATATATAAAACGCACACTAGTGCACAAAATTATGAGAGGCACCAAAGAGTGACCTCTGTTTTTTCCCCTACAAAAAAAAACCTCCACAAATTTAAATATGGATGTTTGCATTTTCATTTTGTGAATTAAATTGTTTGTCGATGCATTTTTACGTAAAAACCGCACCGGTGCGCTATAAACTGTATAACACACCAAAAAATTAAGTTACAAAAAAAAACGCACCGGTGCGCTATAAACTGTATAACACACCAAAAAATTAAGTTACAAAAAAAAACAGTGTGTGCATCTATGATCAATGCACCAAAATATACAATGAAAAAATGACCAGGAATTTCAATTTTTTTAAATGCATGTGTTTATAAATGAAAAACCTATTTATTATTTTACTATTTTGTCAAAATTTAGAAGGGATATTTGTGCAAGAGATATTAACCAACAAAGACTTTGGAGTGCGTAGTTTTTTTTGAAGAGACAAATTTGAAAGGGATCATCGTAGGTCACACACAAATCTAAGAGGATAAATTTCAGGTATATGATTTCATTCTATTGATCATCTCAATCTTTAACCTATTTAATTCAATCAATTTTCAGTGCATTCTCAAAAAAATAAAAAGGGCTACATTCTTACCTTAGGTATTGGAATCCCTAGCTTCCTTATTGTTTCTCTTGCTTTCCCTCTCTATATTTCACAATGCGAAATTATTTTAAATTATAGATTTATATAAGGTTTCTTTACTTATATATAGGGCATTTGGTATCTATTGCAATGGGACCACTCATTACATTGGATCCCAAACCCGGTCACTATCAGTTTTCTTTTAAAAAAACACTTACATGGTTCACAATGTGCACTGTGCAGGAATATAACACTAGTGTGCATGTTCCTGTCAACAACATCACTGAGTTTAAAATAAAAATAAAAGTATTTTTATTTTTTTTTTGTAAATGAGTGTGAAATTTTATATTACTGAAGAAAATTATAATACAAAAAAGATATAGGGACTCCCAAGATCTGCCAAAACGGAAACCAAATCTGGGGTCCCAGGAGAGCAATGTCTAATATAGCAGGGTGGGCCTGGGCCGCCACCATGGGAGACCGACCCAAACCTTTGCAATCCAGTTTGAAAAAAGACAACATAACGAAAACAGAGAAAGCATAAGCATAGTGGGGTTAGCTCCTACACTGAGAACCTTGACCAGGGCTAGTCCTGCGCTAGACCAGGTTGATGGGGTGCTCTTCATCGCCTTCCTTCCTGGCCTCGTTCTCCTCCCTCTACTCCACCAGGCATATCTTTCTGATGCACGTTGGGGTTCCATTTCTGTTGGTTGGAGTAATATCTATATGGTGGACATAGCGAAGATAAATATGGAATTGCTCTGTCAGACTCTCCATTTTTTCCTGCTGGCTTCGTTGGTCCTCCGTAAGTATTTTGGCGCTCGCCTCCAGGTTTTTGAGGCGGTTCAGGATACCTGTGAGTACCTTCTTCTGGTCCCTGGTTTCTGTCTTGTTGGTTTCCTTTTGGTCCGCACACATCTTACCTATCAGCATTTTTGTTCTCCAGGCTTCCTCCATTGTCATGTGGTAGAGGGTTGTTCTGGGTAGTGTGGCTCCTGGGTCCCTTATCCCCCCCGCTTCCTGAGTTAGTTTTGTCCAGGCTTTACCCCTACGAGTGTTGTTGATTTCTCGCTCCCATCTTTTGATGATTGTCTTTCCCTTTGTATCAACCTGCGTGTGGAAAGTACTCTTTGCTTCTCTGGTCGCTTGTTCGATTCTTGTCATCCTCCGACCGCTTGGCAGAGGTTTTGTTCCCTGGGGGCCTCTCTTGATGTTGGTTTTCTTCATGCGTACCATCTTCGCTTGCATATGGTAGTTTTTACGTTGGGTTCTTCTCCTGTTCCGCTTCACCCCTTTCTGGTAAGTAAGGTGGCCCCTGTAATTGCTTTGCTCCGGTCTGTTTCTCTTTCTGTTATACCTTTTTTTATGGAGCCAACCCGGCTGCGGTCTCATCCTTGCAATCATGGTCTACTCCTCAAGGTGGCCCTTCTGGTCCATGTCCTCTGTTCTAGAGCATGTGCACTTGATGGTCGTGTTGTAATTCATGCACCAATGCTTTGCCTTGTACATTGTACGTCAGTCATTTCCCCACCCCGTAACGGTACTTGGGTGAGGTGTACCCATACTTGACCATGGTGAACCTTTTCGTCCTTCATACTTTGTTGCATGTTGGTTATTTGTTCTATGTTCCCACGAGTCACCCCTATACTTCTTTCTATTGACAGGACCATCGTGTCATGCCTTCGCCCAATGTGTGATCTGTACCTGCATTTGTAACCTTGTTCGATTGGTGGGCTATCGGATTCTACCTAGAACCTATGTGCCCTTCAATTCCTTCTACGCCTCGATTCTTGAAGTGATATTACGTACTACTACTGTTTTCATAGTCTTTTGCGGCAAGTTGGGTGCAATCTTTTCGGAATCGACCTTGCAAGATGTTGCTCCAAATTGTGTCCAGTTTTAGACCTTCGTTATCCACCCCCTCATTCGCTACTCTGTCTGCCAGTCCATTT
This sequence comes from Picea glauca, assembly GCA_000966675.3. Lineage (NCBI taxonomy): Eukaryota > Viridiplantae > Streptophyta > Pinopsida > Pinales > Pinaceae > Picea > Picea glauca. The sequence goes on along the minus strand of JZKD02S0114606.1, from coordinate 327,988 downwards.
GTTGACCTCCGAACCCAGCACAACTCCAATGTGATCCCTGTCCACAAGTGATCCTGGATTTTTTGCAGTAGGTGTGCCAATCACCAGTGTCTTTGGATTTTTCCCATTCTGGTGTCGTTTTGGAGTTTTCTTACTGTGTTGATCACCAACGCATAATATCCTTCCACTATGGCGTTTGTCATCCCCTCTCGACTTAGAATCTTCAGGCTAATCTCTAGGGATCTGAATTCCGTAGTGTTGTTGGTTGAGTTACCTAGACTCCCAGCGTATATCCAGATGAAGTTTCCTTTACTATCCCTGATTACTCCTCCCAAACCTGTTCGCCTTGGGTTTCCTTTCGTTGCCCCGTCGAAATTCAACTTGAGGGAGCCTGAAGGTGGTGGCTTCCAGTTGCGCTCACCTACTTGGAGTTGTGGTGACCGTTTGAACTGATTTGGGTTGCAGCTGTCATTCAGGTCGAAGGCCTCTAGGACTTGGGAATCCTGGTCAGTGGGTTGTGCTCTACCTACCTGGAAGTTGCAGCTCTGCACCATATCTCGTGTCATGGAGATTATTGTTTCCTTGATCTTCCCTTCAGGCCATCTTTGGTTTCTGAAAATGTGCCAGTTCCTCTCCTTCCATATTGACCATATGATCATTCTTGGGGTGAGTATCCAATAGAGGTTCACCTCTTCTTGTTCGTTGTAGTTATCTTTCCAAAGATTGATGGTTGCAACAATGTTACCTCAAATCCTGTTGGACTGGCAGAAGATACTTGCCGCCCAGTCCCAGATATCTGCAGTGTAGGTGCATTCATCCAAGATATGGTTCTATGTTTCTTCCTGGGCTTGGTAGAAATGAAATCATGAAGGACCTATGAATCCCATTTTCCTTAGGTTTTCCCAAGTTAGAATGCGGTTGTGAAGTATTAACCATTGGAAATTTTTTATCTTTGGCCATTGGGGGTTGTTCCATAGCTTATCCCACTATTGCGTTGGGTCTTCTTGGTCCAGGTCTGCAATATAGTGTCGGACTTCTTTCAGGTTGAATTCCCCACCGTCTTTTTTTCCCCATATCAGCTGGTCCTCTCCTTCCATGACTGTTATTTTCCTTCTTCCCAGTTCCTCCTCCACCTCTTTTACTGTTGTTGTGGGTGGCTCATTGTTCTGCAAAGTGATCTTGTCCCAGATTCTCCATTTTTTGTGGTTTGTTTCCTGTTTCCAGTATTGGTAGACATTAATTTTACCTTTCTCTATTATCTCCTATTGGAGTGCCTCTCTGTCTGGGTTCTCCATTTTCTGTTCCTGTTGCCAGGCGTCCTCCTAGAATCTGGTTGTTCTGCCATCCCTGATTTCCCAGAAGATGTGTGTCTAAATCCAGGCTTTGTTGCGCCATGCTAGGTTCCAAATGGTTGACCCTTCCCTAGTTCCTCTGAAGCGGATTTTGTCCTGGTTGCGAATGTCTGGGGTATACTTTGCCTTCCATAGGTTTACCCAAGGTGTAGTAGTTTCCTTGACCTAGCGCCACCAAAGTTTCACCCTATAGGCGTTATTGGTCACTTGTGGGTCCTGTAGCCCCAGGCCTCCTTGTCTTTTTGGCTTGCAGACTTTCTCCCAAGCCACTAGGGCCCATTTTTTCTTTGTTTCCACGCCTCACCATAGGAAGTCCCTTTGGATAGCTCTTATTTTTTGTAGAATCCCCTTTGGAGTTGGGAAGACAGACATCATAAAGGTTGGGATTGCTTGTAAAATAGACTTGGTTAGGATCAGTCTTCCGGCTAGATTGAGGGATCTATACGTCCAATTTTTTACCCGCTCCTATAACTTGTTTATTACTCCTTCCCAAGTTTTCATTTTGCACACTTTTTCTGTTAGTGGAACCCCCAAGTACTTGGTTGGGAGTGTCTTCCGTTCAAATCCCAGAATGTTGGTCAAATTCCTTTGGATAGTCGGGTTGGTATTGAAGAAGAAGATCATCGACTTGGAATGGTTGATCTCAGCACCGGAGGCTTCCCCAAAATCTTCTAGGATTCGTTTGTAGGCTTTAGCTTCCTTGACCATGGGGATGCCATGGAATAAGGTATCATCCACAAACTGTTGGTGAGTTGAAGTAGGGCAATTTTCAAAGGGTTTGAGACCTATTATTTCCCCTGTTGCGTTTGCACTCTTTATGCTTCGGCTGAGGCCTTCCATCATCAGAATGGTCAGGAATGGGGATAGAGGGTCTCTTTGTATGATACCTCTCGTGGGCCAGAAGGGTTTGGCAGGGGCTCCATTGATTAGAAGCGAGTAGCTTGTTATGGTTACGAGACTGACAATCCAGTTGATCCAGTGCTGGGTGAAACCAAAGGCTCCCAAGGTCTTGACCATATAGTGCTAGCTAATTTTTTCATAAGCTTTTGCTAGGTCTAGTTGTATTAGCATTCCCCCTCTGTTATAAAGCTTCAAGGTGTGAATGAAATCGTGGGCCTGGATGATGTTGTCCATTATTTGTCTTCCTTCCACAAAGCCTACATGTTCTTGTGAGACCATTGTAGGTAGGAGGGGTTTCAGTCTATTTGTTATGACTTTGGATATTATCTTGTAAAACACATTGCATAGCGTTATAGGTCTATACCGGTCAAGGGTTTTGGCTTCATTTTCCTTGGGGATTAGTGTTATCATTGTGGCGTTTAGTGATTTAAGGATTGAGGCTGACCTTCTAGAGTCCTCTACTACCTTAGAAACATCATGTTTGACAATTTCCCAACAGGATTTGAATAATTCCACTGTGAAGCCATCTAGACCTCGAGCTTTCCCATTGGGCATTTCCTGGAGCACCTGGTCAACTTCTTCCATGGTAATAGGTTTATTTAGGAAGATGTTTTGTTCCTCTATGACTAGGCATGGAATATGTTGGGTTATCCTTTGAATGGCCTTTTTTCTGTCTTGGAGGGGTTCTTTGGCTATCCCGTGGAAGTGTTTAACCAGAGTGGTTTCAATCTCCTGATGTGATTCGCGTTCGATTCCATCATGGTCCTTGATCTTCAGGATTTTGTTGTGGGCCCTTCTTGCCATGGTTGTTCTATGGAAAAACTTGGTGTTCTGCTCTCCTTCCTTTAGCCATTGGATACAGGACTTTTGACACCAGAGTGTTTCTTCCTGCTGGCATCGCACCTCCCAATCTTGGGCCATCTGGATCTCTTCCTTTTTCTGGTCCTCCGTATAGCCTTCCGGCATGCAGGTTTCTTGGAGTTTTTTCATTTTTCCTTCTAAGTTGTTTTTCTCTTGGTTTGTATTCCCAAAGGTGTCCCTGTTCCACTCTTTGAGCTTTTTTTTTATGTACTTAAGTTTCTTATAAAGTTGGAACATCCTGGTCCCTTTCTCCGGTTGCTCTTCCCACCACCATTGTTTGATTCTTTCCTTGAAAGTCGGGTGTTCAATTCATAATTTCTCAAATCTGAAGGGTATGTTCTTTGGTGTTGTTTGGAAACCTGCTTCCAGTTGCACTAGCCAATGATCAAATCGCCCCCAGGGAAGGATGTTGCAATCTAAGGTTAGCCCCTGCATAATGATTGACTCTAATATAAGGAATCTATCGAGTCTTGTTACTACTTGAAACTGGTTCATCCATTTATTGTTCCAGGTGAACTGGCCATTCTTGGTTTTAAGATCTACCATCTCCGTTGTGTCTATGAACTTTGAGAATTGATCTGCATCATGATCCAATATTCTTGTACCTCCTTTCTTCTCTGCAAGTGAGGTGATGATGTTGAAGTCCCCTGCCAGGATCCAATGGAGGTTAGTGGATCGAGATTTTATATCTTCTAGGTCTCAGATCATTCCTCTCTTTTCCTCTGACCCTTGGGGCCCATACACATTAGTGCAGAGAATCTCCTCTGTGTTTCCAATGATTTGCATGCATGTCGTTAGGGTGTGCCTGGTTGCTTCGGCTTCTATTAGATTCAAAATTTGTGGGTTCCACAAAGTGAGAATGTCGCCTGCCATTAGGTGGTCTTCGATGTCTACCATCTTGTACTTGCGCCAATGTTGTTTACTGATTTCCTCCACTCTTTCTGTAGTGCATTTTGTTTCTTGAATGAAACAGAGATTCGGTTGTTCCTTCTTTAGTTTTGTCCTAAGGATTCTTTGCTTTCTTGGGCTGTTTAGGCCTCTTATATTCCAAGTTATGACCTTCATTTAAACATGTGGGGGGGAGTTGGGAAAAAGTTTCTTGATCTTACCCGAATTTATCAGTAGTGCTCCCAGCTCCTGTAGGGCTACACTGTTTGATTTCCTACCTTTTTTCCTCCTCCTCTGCTTGGTTGATAGTTATGGTTTTCCCTCACTAGCTTTGACTCCTAGGTGTCATATCTCCCTGTGTGTGTGTGTTTTTTCCTCTGGATTTGGCTTCCTCCCATAGGAGAAACAGGTACTGGATGCGGTCAAGTTGTTATGTTGGTACGTTGTCGACTCCCTGCCTTTTCCATTGCTCTAATATGTTTGGAAGGTCTATCCCTTCTCTTTCCACTAGGTCCCTCAGATCAGGGTCTTCTGTGCCTACTTCACTCGGGGTCATATCTGCATCTCCCTCTGCATCTTGCATGGCAGTGTTGTCATCTTTTATTTCTCCATCCATCGGGGTTGCGCAACTCCCCTATGTCGTCTTATTACTTGGCTGGTCGGTAGGCTCTTTTGTTGCTTGTTATTTGACCTCTTGAGATTTTACCGAGTCATTTTCATCTTATGCCCCTTTGTTTGTTTGGTCCCTTCCGTCCAAGTTTTTTTGAGTCTCCTGGTTATTTCCTGTTGAGGTTTTATTCTTTTATTTATTTGCTCTGTTTCTAGGGTTCGGTGTTATAAACCCTTCCTCATCATGTTGTGTTTTAGGGTTTTTCGCTTCCTACTTTTTATTGGGAGGGCATTCTCTGATCAGGTGTTCATGTTCGTGGCATCTTCTGCATTGAAATGGGATCTGTTCATAATCTATGTTTTGGATCCAGTCCTCATCCTTGAATTCTAGACTTATGGCTTCTGGGAGTGCTCCAGAAACGTCCATCTCTATGCAGATTCTTGCGTACGATGTGTATCTTCCTTTTAGGGTGGCTTCTGAGGTCTTCACATATTTCCCCAGTTTGTTTCCTATTGCTTCAAAAGTGGAAGGAAACCAGTAGTCTAAGGGTAATGAATAGAATCTCAGCCAGACTGGTACCTTTTTGAACGTCTCTTTTTCCGGGGAGAATTTTTCTTTCCAGGGTTGCATGTACAGTCCAGCTGAAGCGTGGAAGTATGGACCTCCCTTGAAGACTCTATCCCTGTCCTCCAAATTCATGAAGATTGTTGTGAAGAAACCTTTCGAGCCTAGGTGGAGCTCAACTTATCCATTTGGCTTCCAGTGATATTTGATCCAGTAGCGCAAAGTTCTCTCTGTGGACCATAACCCCATGAACTTGCATATGAGCGCATGCATCTTCATGTGGTCCCTGTAGAGTTGTGTTTGTGGGTCCTCCAGTATCACCTTGGGTATCATTGTTGTTTTGGGCTTGCACGGGTTGTGCCCTTCTGTCTCGTTGGCCTTCGCGGTCTCTTGCGCCTCACTCTGAGTTTCCTTGACTTCTTCTCCCATGCTCTCGTTTTTTTCCTGGTTTCTTTCTTGTCGTTTCCTTGGGTCTGATCCCGAGGTCCCTATTGCTGGTGCCTTAAACACTACACCTCTTGGCCCTTTCCCTTTGTCCACCACTACCTGTTTGTATGAGGGGGTCCCCTTATCCCTCCCTTTGTCCACCACTACCTGTTTGTATGAGGGGGTCCCCTTATCCCTCCCTTTGGTGCTCATGTTGCTCTCTGTTGTGGCCGTGACTGTCAAACCCTAGCTCTCTTTTGCTTAAAAACAAAAGTATTTTTAATATCAAAAGCGTCGTGTTTTAAATTTTTTCACGGGCTTGGTGGTGCATAATAAACAATAATTAAGCACCAGTGCTTCTATTAATTTATAGAGCATCGTGTGAATACAACAATTTGTTAAAAAAACACTTTTTATTTCATAAGAGCACAGTTATCATATACTGATGCGTACATATATTATTAACGCATCGATGTATCATATTTTATTATACACACCAAAATCTTGTTTTGTAAAAAAAATCGTTATATCTGATAATTCATGGCCTTTTTTTTATAGAAATAGCCAATAAAATTTCAAGGAAAAACAATTCTTGCAGCGAGTGCGATGGTATCTCATCCCAACAAGAGAACAATGCAATTTCTTTAAGTTTTATTAAAAAATTAATATATTTGAATTATCTGTAGGTTTAAATTAATAATGTGTATTAGTTAAGGCGTGTCATGCAAAGCACAAAATTGAAGAAACTTGATAATATTGTTCGCAATATGAGTACAAAAGAGCATAAAATATTTATGGAAATGTTGCACAGAGAGGGATTCGGTGGATCAAAAAGTACTCAATATGAAGTTTTTCTTTGACTTTTTACTAAAAATAAATTTCTTAACTTTAATCGCTAACATGTTTTAAACACTCGATTTCACATTTTTTAAATGTTGTGCAGGGACCAATAGAAAGGGAACGAAATGTTGTCCTAAGAAGATAAAAATTATGAAGGATGTAAATGATGATGTCTTGGTCCTCAATTCATTTGGAGTGTTGCTAGAAGTTAACAAGAGAAGCAAATTGTTTTATAGAACTTTGAGGGATTTAGTGGAAAGAAAGTATAGACGTACTTTCCACTTACAATACAAAAATTAATCCAATGACTCCAAGAATTCAATTATACATAAATTGCAAGAACCATTTATGGAGGAATGGTCAATGAGACCCGTGAGACTTGCAATAGAAAAAACTTACAATAACAAAAAAGAATCATTTTAAAATTATTATTACTAAACATGTTTTTCTATAACATGTTCCAAAAATTACCAAATTAATTTTTTTGCTATATTTATTTTCATGTCGGTAAAAAAAATGTGTTTTTCGTTTTCAACAAGATTATGAAAATTCCAGGGGACAAATGAGGGGAAAACCAATACATGTTGGTAGGGATGTCCAAAAAAGTGTACGAGGAGATGGTAAAATAAATTAACATATTTGCATTAGAGGAGGAGTCATCCCAACAACAAAGTTCATCAGAAGGTATGTAATCATTCATTTATTACTTTATGTACATCAAATTTAATTATTGTATGAAATACTAATTTTCAATTGTTTTGTTGCAAAAATGAAAAAAAAATCAACCCATTCAACATATAAGACAAGATGACAAGGAATTAAATGGTTGATCACAATGTTTGTGAGTATTTACTTTTTGGGCCTTACTTAAAATTTCATGTTTGTTGTGATTTTTATATTTAAATAATTAATTTACACATATCCATGGATGTCTTTTAATAAGTGCTAACATACAAAGAAGAGTCGACCAATGAATTGATAGACATTGGGATAAGCATGGGTTGTGAGTATATGTTGAAGTATCAAGGTTTAAATTGAACAATTTGTAAGTAGCTATGTTGTTTAACTTCCCTTGTTTTATAATTAATGGAACAACAAGAAACATTTATATTAATTATAGCGATTGTACTTTGTCATGACATATTAAACATGCAAGAAACAAAATATGGAGTGCAACCAACAAAAGAGAGTTTGAGAGACGACATGCAACATGGATTCAAAAGAATGTGTATTGTTTATGAAGCACTCACTGCTATGGTACATTTTATTTATTTACGTAATCATGTATATTCTACTA
>JZKD02S0114606.1:303259-319129 GCA_000966675.3 Picea glauca | reverse complement strand
CAATAGTAGAGACATTGTTAACTCACATTGTTTCCCTTATTGAGAGATTAATGGACACTGAGAAATAAATCTTTCACCTTATTGTGTGCCCCACAGTTGATCCTCGTGAGTGATCGGATATGTGGCCTACCCTCACAACAAGGTGAAACCATCAAGTAAAAGTGTTCCACACTTTTCAACTCTGGCCATGGAAGGAGTGATAGTAGATGGAAGCATGAACATTGCTCCACCTCTCCTGATAGTACCTGGTATAACTTTATACATCTACATTACCCATGTGTGCATCAAATCAACAAGAATAATCTTCGTGATTGCATTCATTGCATGATTTCGTTAGTACTTTCATCATTCACCTCAATTATACAAAAAATAATCATCAAACAATTACTATTTTCTGACTCAATCTGAAGTCCCAAATTATTTTCAACAATGTTTTTTGTCAATGCACCCTTATAGTTCCCAGACACACTAGGAAAACTATTAGTAATATTTGTAGTTAATATGTCAAAGTCTCATTTAAAATCGTCAAATAACTACTATTTTCTTACTCAATCTGGAGTCCCAAATTATTTTCAACAATGTTCTGTGTCAATGCACCCTTATAGTTCCCAGACACACTAGGAAAACTATTAGTAATATTTGTAGTTAATATGTCAAAGTATCATTTAAAATCATCAAGAGAATTAATCATTATCATTCATTTCATCAGATCATTGCACAAAATATTTATCTAAGCATCACATGAATTTAATTTCACAGATTCATCATTCTCAAATTTATTGATTTGTAATTTAAAATCAAGATTCATCATTATAATAAGAGTCCATAACTGGGTCATTTGGGAACTAATTCCCTCAAATAATAAGTTTGGTTTGTCATAGTAGTTGGATCAAACAGGGAACTACATACACCCCCTCATAAAATAAACTTTGTCACGAAGTTTCAAAAAATATAAGGAAATTGTCAATACATCTTAGTTGTGTTCTCCCAAGTAGAAGAATTCGGACTATAGCTATTACATTTGAACTTTACCTGATCTACCAAACAACATTGAAGTTTTCAAGTGTGTCAATCCAAAATGTGGATCGGTTTGGCCATCAATGCCCCCTCGTATGGCATATGCAAATATATTAGATCAATAACATGTGAAGGATCAGACATACAATGACGTAAAAATAAAACATGGAAAACATCATGTATATGTTCTAAAGATGCAGGTAAGGCAAGACGATATGCAACATGTCCCTTTTTCTCTAAAATATCAAAAGGTCCAACATATTGTGCTAATAATTTTCCTCCCTTCCCAAAATTAATTGAACTCTTTTGTGGCCTCACCTGTAAAAATACATTATCCTCGATCTCGTAACTTCGATCAATCATATGTGCATCCGCATAACGTTTCCATCGATCTTGTGCTTCTTTTAATATTCCTTTAATTGTTTTCATCTTCTCCTCCATTTCTTGAATTACTTTTGGTCCCACCATAATTCTATCATCTAGTCTATCCCAACTATTAGGTATTATACATAGTATACCATACAGGAAATCAAATGGTGTCATCTTTATATAACTTCGATAAAAAAAATTATAAGAAAATTCAACCAGTGGCAGAAATTTCTCCCAACAATTTTGTTCATCCATAACATACATTCTTAACATGTCTTCCAAAATTTGATTAGCTTTTTTTGTTTGACCGTCGATATCTAGGTGATATGATGTACTGAAAATTAGTTGTGTTCCCAATGCATCCTAAAAAATCATCTAGAACCTTCTTGTAAACACTTCTCCTCTATCCAAAATTATATTTTTTGGAACACCATGTAACCTTATTATTCCATTAATAAATACCCCCACAATATCTGGATCTTGATATGTAGACCTAATTGGAATAAAGTGTGCACTTTTTGTCAGAGTGTCTACTACAACAAATATATATTCATGTCTCCTTGACGTCATCGGTAATCCAACTATTAAATCCATCGAAATCACCTTCCATTTTGATTCTGGTATCACATATGGTTGTAATAAACATTTTGGATGTCTATGTTCAACATTTACTTGTTGACATTCTAGACATCTCACTACAAAATACAATATGTCTCTCTACATTCCTTTCTAGAAGAATAATGGTTTCAAATCTACATTCATCTTTTTTACTCTTGGATGAACCATGTATACTTCTCTATGAGCTTCCCTTAAGATCATATTATTTATTTCTTCACTTGGTGGTACATATATTCTTCCATAAAATCGTAATAAACCATCCTCGTCTAAAGTGTATCCTTCAAACTTTGGAAATCGAATTACTTCATTTTCAATATCTAATTTAACTTCTTATACCGTTCATCTTCTAACTATAATTTTAAAATATTTTCTCTCAAATTTTTCGTTAATGGTATAGCTGGGAAATATGCAGTCTATGACTTAAAACATTCAAAATTTTATTTATTGATCCCTTAATGTATGTTATCTCAAAGTTGTATTCACTTAATAACTCTAACCATCTTATATATCTAGAGTTCAAGTTACTATGAGTAAAAGTATGTTGTAATCCATGATGATCTATCCTTAATTCAAACTTTCTCACAAGATAGTGCTTCTAGATTCTCAATGCATGTACTATCACTGCAAGTTCCAAATAACGTGTCACATATTTTAAGGAATAATTCTTGTGCGAACATGTGAATTTTCCCTTGGAGTACATACCCCTCTACCAAGACAGAAAACTACCTTTGGACACTACCATTCCTATAGATTAATTATGCCCATTGAAAAAGAGAAAAGGAGGGATAGTGTGATGTACCTCACTTTCAAATTTTGTCCACGTTGCTCCAATCCACAAGTTCTGTATAGTACCTCCAATGGATGACAAGAGACAAATGAATATCTCCTACTCTAATGGATAATACAAAATCGATATGTCTATGAAGGATTAAAACAAACATAGACAAGTACATGTAAACACATGCTAGAAGGAAATAGGAAATTTATACTAATGAGAAATTTAAAGAGGCACTTACAGTCTTCAGACGATGTCGCAACAATGTCTCCAAGTCCTCCTCTTCCAACCCCTTGCTTTGCTAATTATTTTTCCTCCTTGTTCACCGTGATAATTCCTCCATTTATACGATTTGAGAGGCTCAACCACCTTGTTTATATTTGGGATTAGTTGAGTATATGACTCCATCAGTTGTCATATCTCCCTTAAATGCAGCCTCAGGGTTATATTCAAGCTAAACCAAATCGATCCATCCATAATTGTCCTTAGAGAAAAAGGGGATTTCTTCCAAGATTTTCTGAACCAATTCGACGCTTCCTTACAATGGGAAACAAAGCACTACAATGCTCTCTTCTAGATAGACAAAGAGCGCTAGCGCTCTGTACATATGAGCAGGGGAGTGTTGATCTTCCAAAAGTTGTCAAGATGACTCATTCCCATAGAAAAACACTTTGTCCTGACTGTCAAATGATGGGGCTTCTTCGTCCAACATGTTTTATGGGTTGTATTAAGTTTTTCCAAGGTGTCGTTCACGATGCGACACTTATGTGACGAAAATGAGACACCTACGACACTTATGACAATGAGAATGTGACATTATTGAAGTGAGTAATTTTGATGTGTAACAGATTTCCCCCCAAAGTGTGAAGTCAGAAAATGAAATTTGATGGATGAAACACTTTGTAGATTCTTTGATGCAAGGGTATGGAGTTGGGGAACCTCGTAGAAGTTGCAGACAACCATCAAAGGATGTTAATATGTGTTCCATTCTTGCAGACAACCATCAAACAATGTTAATATGTGTTCCATTCCTGAGGCATGCATACCTATGCTCAGACTATAAATGAATCAAAGTATGGCTTCCAATAAATACACTGCGGATCCATGATGATATTGACTAAGGGTATGGACACCAAAGATACAATGGGGATCCATACTTCTATGACATGAATTGATCGTAGTCATGAAAAATACACAATGGAGCTATGAGATGATAAAACATAGCCACAGACCAATACAACGTGGATCTATGTGACAACATAAGTATTAGCATGCTCAAATGACTTCCTTCACACCCTGGGCAAAGCATATATCAAAATGAATTATCAACCTAGGGTCTTCGTCCCAATCCTGATATGGTATGAATCTAGCCATGTGAATAGATGTTTTTATGTCGAACATGGTAGAAACCACTTGATTACTGGTCATTAAGGTAAACCGTTAACAAGTGTGAGGGAATTCAACAATGATGTCAATGACTCCCAAGGTACCCTAGTACAATCCAACGAATGTGAATAAATAAGTTGAAGTGGAACATTCATGGAATCATCTAATCATAGGTCAATGATGTAAACCTATTGTCGGAAGTGAGGAGGCATGTCATTGAGGCATTCAGGTCCCAAGGTATTGATTGGTTTATAAGTCTAATTCTCAGATGATGTGTTGAATTCGACATGAAAAGACTCATCGAAGGAGGGCCTTGATGTATCCCCTATCATCAACACGAAACTAACACAAGAAAGTGATAAGATATAGTAGATGAACACAGACTGACACAGGTATAGAAATTGGTAATTCTGTAGATGGTTGACTCTCGAGGCATAAAATTCCCTTGAACACTAAGGCATGACATGAGACTTGGAAGAATAAACACAGAGTGGACCAAAACATAATGCAGCGAGTGTTGAGGCATTCTTTGGATGGTTCAAAGGAGTGGACAGACTCATAGGATTGGTTCAGTGCAAAGGTTTATAATATTTTCCAAGTGTTCAATGTGGAGGTTAAAACAAGTGTCGTGTTCAAGGGAGACTGTAAGAGTTGTTTACAAAAGTTTTCAAGAAACTTGACCCACTTCCTTCAATTTTTCCCCCATATAGATAGATGAGTACCTCTTTTTAATTTAATGAGCTCGAGGAGGATAACACATGATCGATATAACTCACCTTTGGTAATTTCCTCTTCCTTTGTTTAATGAACTAGAAGAAGTAAGGGTTCATCCCCATATGGGCCCTTAAATGTGTAGTTTAGTGAGTCTAGAGAAGGAAAATTTGATGGTTTTTCAAATTTAGAAAATCCGAAAAGAACTTAAAGGTGACTCTAGGGTTGTCCTTTTTTGTAATTTTAGTCTCTGAGGTCCGAAAAAGTGATAAACGGTTACTCGGAAGACGCCATTTCGAACCTTTTAACGAGTGTGAAAGGAAGAAAGATCACTCAGAAATCTTTTCATGTTTAGAGAGTCTGAAAAGAGCTTAAAGGAGACTCCAGGGGGTTCCTTATTTGTATAACCTTTACGAGTCCGAAAAAGTAATAAAATTATACTCAGTTACATGCTCATGTATTTGTGAGCGTGAGAACTAAGCTCATTGGTGTTACAAGTTCATCAAAAAAACTCTGCTCGAATTCCTGTAAAATCAAGTTGTTATGGGCACAAAATATTAGTCATTTCTCGAAAAAATAATAAAAAAACCCCAAAATAGACTTTATAATAAGGAGAAATGACCAAATTAGATATATCAAATATCAAACTAGGTCAGAAATTCATTTTTACAATTGGTTTTTACCATTATCCTCGGGTATTTAAGTTTTTACCTCTTTTGGAACGATTTTCGAGTGTTGATTGTGGGGGTTGTGGGCGACCGTTTTCATAACCGTCCAGACCAGGTTGGTTGTCTCCTCCTCCTCATTCTTTTTAATGCCTTTTTATTACATTTCATCCTTTATTTTAGGTGTTCTGAGCTCCTTGGGAATCCCTAAAGCGTTGAACTGGATCAATGCTCCCTCAAGGAATCAAGGGGAGCGTCGATCGTGATTTAAACACCCTAGTGTGTCCGTTGAGGGCGCACTAGCGCCATGTTTTCTTCTTTTAGGGAGCGTTAGGTGTATAAACCAAGTTTTTTTTATTTCTAGGATAAAAAGAGGCAAAAAAATCTATTGAGGGTTTAGCTAATAATGATTAATTGATGTATTTGTAGGTTTCATCCATAGCCAACCATTATTGAGTGGAAAAAAAATGAACACAAGTTTGATGACATCGCCACTCTTCAAGATGCTCAAGTGAGGGCGGCCATGCACAATTATGGCTTGCTCAAGTATTTCAAACTTAGGAACATGAGAAAAGAAGTGTTATTGCTTAAATACTTTATTGGTCTATGGGACGACGCTGAGAAAGCATTCTTAATAGGGTCACATATGCTTGATATTGATATGGACGATGTATAATTTTTTATGGGGCTCTCGAGGAGAGGGGCGCCCATAATTTTGTCCGGACACAGGGCTACTTCGAGACCGACCAAGGCATATGTTGTCGAATACTGTATACCAGGGTCACGGTTGGTGGGAGTAAGGATCGTTATACAATATGTGAGATATCTATCACTTTGATCTATCCTATTCTCTATCACCAAGTTGGCAGGGAGCACTAGTTCCCATCTAGCTTATAAATCCCAAATTTATTACGCCATTCAGTGTTTGGAACCAATACTATTCAACTGGAGTGCAGGGTTCCTGAGGAATGTCAAAGAGAAGATATCCAAATGCAGGACTAGCAGGTAAAAACAGTTCGGATATGGTTATTTCTTGGTTTCATTTTTTCTAGAGTAGATTCCCCAAATGCAACCACAGGTTGCAATGATAGAACGTCTTGTGACTCAACCTCACATGGAAAGGTGGACCAGTCTCTCCCCCGTGTTGGGGAATGAGCCCTCAACTTTTAGATTCACTTCCGACTTCTTCGCATGGTGGAGGAGGCAACTAGTGGTGATTGAGGACTTCCCCTATGTTGGGGTAGATTTCAGAGGCAGTGCAGACTTGGTACTTCCCATGGGCATATAGTGGGACGCATCAGGTACGAAAGATCATAACCTTGTAACAATATTTTTGTTTTGATTTTTTATATGTTTTTGGTTGTACAATGAGGGATCTAAACCACCTTGTTTTCATCATGCAGATAGAGGTGCGTCACGTCTAGCGAACATGCCAATATTGGGGCATCGCAGAGATGCACAAGCGGTAGTCGAGCATGACATCATAGCGAAAGGGCTCCAAGAGGTGGAGAGGAACCTTCGGGGTTTGACGATGGGTGTACCTCCCTTGAGGAGGAGAGATTTGCCACTACACTATCAATGACATACAGTTCGGGTTTTTGAAAGCCTGAATCATTTGCTATGACAGGTGGCACAAGTGGTAGTCTGTTATGCAGAGCACAACGTGATACATGAGGATGAGTAGAGTCCTCCGACATTTTGTAGTATTTATAATGATTCTATGGGAATGAAGGCCCGTGTTTTGCCTCTTTATGTAATTTTGTATGATGTATTTGACAAAAACAAAATCTATCATGCTTATATATATATATATATATATATATATATATAAACGAGTTTTGCAGCTACCTATGTTGTATTTTTGTGTTTTATGTGATGTTTTTATACATATGATTTATGTTTCAAATGTTTATCCAACATGTAATTCGCTAACGAATCCATGATTTTATTGAGTTCTCTCGATATGTGTCTTTAATCAAGAAATTCAAAAGCTCTTTCGAGATGAAAAACCCTCAGATGGAGACGTAGTAAAGTTGAATTGTGAACGACGTACTCACGATTAAGTTAACGGACCACGAGTTGAGAGTCGAAGTTAATAATCAATTGAGATATACCTAGAGAGGAGGCTTCAATTAAGAGTTCGATGACGACATGATACTCTGCAAGGTTATTGGTTGCAGATCCGAGGAAAATTACTCTTGAAATCACTAACTTGCCAAAGTGGTAGATGAGCCAAGCTACAAAAGCGATGTTCTACATATGTCGACTAGCACCATCCACAAACCCGAAATAGATGGGAAAGGATGATGTCATCTGCGCATTCAATCACAAAGCAAAGTATAAACAACTGAGACAAAACTCGTGCACGCAAAAGAAAAGACACACCAAGTCAAAAGTATATAGTAAAATAATGTACAAAGCACACATGCGATATATTCTATGCATAGCGTCTCTTGAGGTAAATCCCATTTCGTGGATCACCAAGAGATATCCCATCATAGTCTACTAACTCATAGGCGCCTCTGTGTAACACGCATTTTATGATGTATGGCCCGTGCCACATGGGTTCTAACTTTCCTGCCCTCAATTTGTCATGGTCTTAATCATAGACTAGGACTAGATCTCCTTTTGCGAAATTGCGAGGTTGGATGGACTTATCATATTGATTTTTCATGCATTTTTGATATGTTTCGCTGATGAGAGTAGCACTATGATGGGTTTTGTCCAAATTGATTAGATATAAGAATCATTCCTCTTCAGCAGAAGTGTGAGGTAGGAGTTCTATGGTAAGTTTCAATGAAGGGATCTCACATTAGATCGGTAATACCGCTTTTATCCCGTATACCAACTGGAAGGGTGTAAATCCATCGATCCTGGAGTACCATGCTCCCTATGAAACATGACTCCCTCTAAGTATGTATAATCTATGGATCCATCTTCTCCCTCTACATTTTTTGAAATATGATCTCCAATGAATTGTCCTGAGAGGTTTCTCCTCCCTACTTGATCTTGAGGGCTGACTCCCTCTGAACTCTAGCTCCTTTTGCGCTGGTACTTGGTGGGGGCACATGCCTCACCACTGGTGGAGCCATCTTCTCCTCATTGTCAATATCCATGTGGAACACTCTATATCCCACAAAAGTATCCCTTTTTTCAAAAGGTTCTAACTTCGTCTTCTTCACCTTCGGTACATGGATGTATATGGTCATGTACACAACTCTATGTCTAGATAGTCTTCTCCATGTCTCAAACTAGAGACCATCTAATATGTTGTCTCCTACAACCATCACTATAGCTCCCTCTAAGAGATATCACCTATGATCTGCCTGGAACAAGCACAATAACAAAAATAGCAGACAAGAACAATATTCTTATGATAAGGAAATAGGAACAAGTATAAAAAAATGGGAAACATGAACATCACTTTTCTAATGTTGTTTCCAATCATTCCTTTGTGGTAACCTGCCCGGAACAAAATAAGAAAAAAAGACGAGAGTGGCACTTTTATAGTGTTGTGACCTCCATAGTAACCTGCACGAGATAAAGACAACAACCAAGAGTATCTCCGAGAAGAGATCAATTTCATCTTGTAAATAAGTGCATCATTAGTACTAAAAAGTGAGATTTTACATAATGATTATTGTACTAACAATATTCAAGTGCACTAAACATTTGATAGCAAAAAGTACTCAACAGTAATAGAACTCTAAAAATTGTTATCTCGGTTACAATATTTATTTAAGATGCAGCAATATAAAAATATCAAACCTGATATGCAAACCTGGAGTCTTAATTGCTAGGGAGGGTGTGATATTCCTATGAATACACTAGATCTAAGATCCCTTCGGGTTTATTGTTACTACTTGAACAAAGGTCCCTTTTCCAAGTGTACATCTCCTGCAAACACCCTCATGATATAATTTATATACAAGTGTGTACCTCTGAAATTTGTAGCACCATCCAGCGTGTCTTCTAATCTCAAGGTTTGTGCAATTGGCAACTGGCAACTGGAAACTGCAACTACAACTGCAACTGGCGACTGGCGACTGCAACTATAACTGCAATTGTAACTGGAAACTGCAACTGTAACTTGCAACTGGCAACTGTAGTGAGAAATTTCAACTTTCACAAAGTAGTAATCTGATACCACTAGGAGGTGTGATAGGCTAAGGCGTGTTGATATACGGAAAAATTAATCTCAGCGTCCTTCAATAAATTACTCAACGATCTTGACAAATCCAGATCTATGCAGCGGCAAATTGAAACTGTGTAGAGGCAATATTTCAACTAGCTCTGAAACCATGTTGGTGTTTACATGAATCTCAGATCTGATAGTTATTTCCTTATGATTAATAACAAGATTAATTTTCATACAACGGTTATCATAGAATAAATATACACTGAAAACATAAACTATAACAATGCAGCAAAAATAACAAAATCTAGAAATATTAACCATGCACAATAGACACAAGAACACAAGAGCTTATCCTGGGAAACCCAAACTTGGGAGAAAACCTGGCAACCTTTCTCTATAATAATTAAGTCCAAGATATTACCAGTACATCACCATCAATAGCCAAAATACCATACAGAGAAGATCCTCCCCAAGGCTAACATCACCAAGACATAGTTCCTCAATAATATGACCAAGAATAACCAAGCAAGAGTTTCTCCAAGTGTGGCATACTCTCCAAGATAACCAGTAACTCGAAAATAGCGAAACTGCCAAAACTGCAACTACAAATGCCTTGTGTGCACTATAGAAGGAGTTGTCTTCCTGTCAAAATGAAATGAGTCAGTCATGTATTTATACTGATATGGGTGCCAGTCTAGGGCCGACTTCTTATTTTTGGGTCTTCAATTTTATTATTATTTTTCTTGTGGGGTCGACTTCTCTTCCTGGGTCTTCAACTTCTTCATGGGGCTTCTGTAATGGTGTAGATGGGTCTTCTTGTACTTTATTTTGGAGAATGACTGCTTGAAGTCGCAAATCTCCAACAATATAAAATGTTGGTCATACATGTAGACTCATAGGGTACACTCATTGATAATAGAGACAAATATGGGTCATCTACATCTTCATCCAATCATTCTTCTAAAGATAATGTAGATTCTGATGTTGTTTCACAATCCATGAATTGGTTTCAATAATTGTATGAACATTTTATATATTGTTTTCTTAATGTGATGTTTGTATGGTAACTCTAAAGGAGTGTTTGAACTTAAATATGACCTTCCATGAAGTTATGAATCATTTCTATGTTTCTTAACTTGTATAATTTGATTATAAACAATAACAATATTTCTTAGCATATTTGATTTGAATGGATAACATAACAATATTTTTATGAAATATTTCATATCTAATTCAAAGCAATTTTTATTGATTTTTTTATTATTAATCAAATAAAATATTTGGAAGTAATGTTGAATTTGTAAACTATAAGGTGATATCATCATGCCATTATTTATTGTTTGGTGCTTGTAGTGGTAAATTAATCCTAAAAGGGCAGACATTTTAAGGTTGATTTTATAGTTGTTTGATTTTAGGCCATGGTTTCAAAAATATTGCAATTTGAAGCCCGCAAATAAAGTGCCACTGGTAGCACCACTTTTCAATTCAAATCTTGATTTTAAGAATTTGGTTGCAATGGTATCTGTTGTTAAGGCCATGGTTCCAAAAATATTGCAATTTCAAACTAGAAAAATAATAAATAAATTGAAATAATAATAATAAATTTTAAAGAAATGGTAGCACCACTTTTCAATTCAAGGATTGAATTTAATGTTTTCACCAGTACTTGTTAAGGTCATGGTTTCAAACAAGATGAAATTTTAACCCTAAAAAAAGGTGTTACCGGTAGCACCACTTTTCAGTTTGAGGGTTGATTTTAACATTTTTGTTAACAACATTATGCATTTTTTAAGCCATGGTTGCAAAACATTATAATTTTAAGCCTGAAAAAAAAGGTTTATACTAGTAGCACCGCTTTTCCATTTGAGAGTTGATTTTAGTGTTTTTGACATCCATATATGAGTTTTTAGGGATAGAATTCATGTTTTGAGATCGCAGTCGTTATCAAGCTAGTAATTGTGTTCCTTCTCCTTTATTATTCCATCAACCACCCCCAAAGATACGTACCAAATTCCTCACGCTCAGTGAGTATTTGATGTCCTCTTTGGTTCATCCATTCCTCCTACTACTATAAATACACTTCTTCCCACTCCACCAATCTTCATGGGGATCCCTTTCATGGACCCTCTAAACCCTACTACCAATTTGTTTATGATGACTCTCGTATTCCCTCGAGTTTTCATGTTTATCCCTTCCACTCTAAATCAGGGATAGATATCTATCCCAAAAATTATCCAACCTCAGACTGATCCTACTATAGATTAAGTTTGAAATAAAAGAAGGAAAATAGGAAAAAGATTAGGTAGTAGTGGAAAATGGAGATATTAGCAGTAGAGCCAATTCAAAATAAGTTGTTAATAGTCTATAAAGAATGCCATATAAACTTGGCTACAATTGAGGTTGATAAAGAGTAGTAGCTCAGTAAGAGAAATTCCAGGTTCTCCACTTGTCCAAATCCTTTTTCAACTCATATAGTGGATATGCATAGTACACAATATCCAACTCACACTCCATTAGGCCAACAATATCAATGACAATGGAAAGTACAGCATGGCATGGACCTTCAACGACATTCCCACTCAACATATTTGAGGAGGCCAACATGGTGAAGGAGAATGTGTATTTTGAGAAAGAGGGTGTGGGACGTGCTTTAGAGCCCTCTCATGTGAGTGTCATCTCCTTAGGATGTGGTAGTGCAACTTTGTACGTTGATCATAACAAAAGAAACACATCCAAATATAAAATTATTTAATAACTAACTAAATAAAATAATATAAGTAATATCTAACAAAATAAATTATAAAATAACAAAACCAACATTATTTCACTATATTTGTTATGTAGAACTGGTGCATTGTCACTTTCCCAATGCAAAAACTCTTGTAATACAATGGTGCACCGTTGCTCTTTACCCAATGGTGCATCAACATTGTCTCGAAAACACATCACAAGAGGTGATCCATGAAGTTACTAAGTAGAGCATCATCATGGTTTTCTAGCCATACATAAGCACACCGTGCATTTTATGAGGCATTAGAGTATGTTTAGGGTTTGTAATGGGCCTAATAAGGAGCAAAAATAATTAAGGAATTAGGAAGTGAAAGAAAATAAAAGCATTGTTTTGTGTATTTTCAATTTAAATTCTTGTAGGTTTACTCAAAGTATTAAGTGTGGGTGATAATGATGATGATGATTAATCTCCACTGAGACCAATTGGTCTATCATAACTTAAGAAGGTAAGATATTACTTCGATTTATTTAAAATTGTATTTCTATGCTCAAAAAGCACTGAGAGAAGTGTTCCAGGATCACCATAGTTTTGGTGACTTGGGAGGTTAGGAAGGTATGTATAGTGGCAAATATTTTTAAATTGGGATCTAATTCGGGTATAGGCAGGGAATTCTAAGTGAAATTTGTTTTCATCTTCAACCCTCTTAGTGTCACAAAGATGGAAAATTCGTCCATGCCCTACGATAAAGGATGGGGTCAACATGTCACAAGTTATAACACTTCCTAAGTTGCAATGAATCGCATGATTAAATGTTTTGGCACGATAAGAGAGTTCAAGAGGATGTGATATAGTGCTTAGAGGAAGCTTGTCCAAGTCGTGATACACCTAAGGGAGAGGAAATGCCTCAGAAAGCATGAAGCTTAGGGGTCATCCATACAAAAGGAGAGGCATCATCGTGAAGTTCCATGTCATCTGGCACGTGTGGGGCCCATAGAGATGATGTCATGGAAGGAAAGAGAAAACCCTTAATAAACTTCAAAAGGCCATAACTTTGTGTTTGGATCTTGAAATGAAGAAAGAGTAGTGATTGGAAAGTTCAATGATACGAAGGGAGCCTCTATACTCAAGTCTCATCGCACGAGGGAAAAAATTTGAGGACACGACATATCACGCCACAAAAAAATTTGGCGCAATATGTCGCCAGTCTGAAAAATTTTGAAGGTGCGACAAGGGGAAGGAAGAAAGGAAAAAGTAAAGGAAAGGATAAGGGAAGCATGGACAAAGGAAAAGGGGGGGAAAGGAAAATAGAAGGAAATTGTGTTGCAAGAAAGAATATTTTGTGTGACGTAATATATTGCGCAAAGAAAATATCTATGTGATACATCGCAAGGGAAGAATTCTTCAATCTGCACGATAAGCCTATTTCCAGGATAGAACTTTTCATGCACCGCGATAAAGAATGGGGTCAACATGTCGCAAGTTAGAACATTTCTAAGTTGTGATGTATTGCACAATTAAAAGTTTTGGCGCGAAAAGAGAGTTCAAGAGGATGTGATACAGCGGTTGGAGGAAGCTTTTTCAAGTCGCAATGCACCGAAGGGAGAGGAAATGTCTCGAAAAGCATGAAGCTTAGGGGTCATCCATACAAAAGGAGAGGCGTCATCGTGAAGTGCCACATCAGCTAGCACGTGTGGGTTGTGTACGGATTATGACGTGGTAGAAAAGAGAAAACCCTTAATAAACTTCAAAAGGCCATAAATTTGTGCTCAGAGCTCGAAATGAAGCAAGAGTACAGCCGCTGGAAATATCTTGACAAGTAGAATGTAGTTGTGCATTCAGATCTAACTTTGGAATAGAGGAATCAAGACGGAAAATCCTTGTTACCACACCTCCTTAATAATGCTTAGGTGTACCATTTAATACCTCAACATATGGTTGATATTAAATGTAAACCATGCATGTTGTAACTAATGTGCTTTAGTTGATTTAAAGCACCATTTCCAACACATCATATAAATGTTCGAGCACTAATCGACCTTCAAAGAGAATGAGCATCCCTATTGGTGTGTGGTTTTCTATGACAGCACTATCTTATGGAAGGTGCTCATTGTGTCAAAGCCCCTTATGTGCTAGTGTGTCATGGAGTATCTGTGTTTTTCACTATGAATCACCTGATGTCCCTATAACAATTTGACATACCAAAATTGTTTCCACAAAATCTTTTACATGCTAACTCACCCAAAACCTCCATTATAAAACCTCCATAAAAGTGAAACTCTCAATATTTCATCTGCAAAAACTTCCACTAAATCCGTGTTTGATCTAAGAAATAAGATAGAGAATTTCACCATAGCATGTCAATGAAGGAGGGCCTGGAATCATATGAACCATTTTTCACCAAACCATGGAACCTGAATTCTGAAATTCACCCATGTGTTGAGATCCTTCTTTCTAAGGACCAATTTATTGCACTTAACACACAAAGAAAATACCAAAAAATAGGGGAATTTTCTATACCCCTTCATCATGCACGAGAAGGCTATCAATGCATCAAAATACATGGATACAAATCCACCAAAATAAACAAGGTGTTCCTCCCAAGTTCCTCAAGACCAAAAATTAAGTCCAAGAGAATTTAGTATGGCCCAAGAGTCCAAGAAACCAAAGGTCATTATGAAATAAGAGACCATCATGCATTTTATAGTTCAATATCAAGAGTCCATGTTATCATGGAGTCTATCTCAAGTATAGGAGTCATTAATAAAAATATAAAGGAACTCAATATTGCAATTCAGTTACATGCATAACTAAAGGTTGTGCCAAAGATTATTTGATGCCACCACAAGACCACCCAAAGTACTTCCAAGAGCTCAAATCAAAAATTGCCTTATTAGAGGGAGATGAGGGTGCTTTCTGATATGCCCATAGTTTTCTCACAATTCACATAGAGTCCTTCCAACAACAGTGCATAGTAATCCCAACATTGAACAATATACATCATTGTAATGCATAAGATACCTTTATTGT
This sequence comes from Picea glauca, assembly GCA_000966675.3. Classification (NCBI taxonomy): domain Eukaryota; kingdom Viridiplantae; phylum Streptophyta; class Pinopsida; order Pinales; family Pinaceae; genus Picea; species Picea glauca. The sequence goes on along the minus strand of JZKD02S0114606.1, from coordinate 303,692 downwards.
CCCTATAACAAAAAGCCAAAAATTCATTATCATTACTATTGAGGTCACTCCCCGATAACCCAATCCCTAGACTACTCCCAAGGGGTGCACTAATAAGATATCGTAAGGGCATCAAGGAAAGATACAAAATCTGCATACAAGCATATAGGGAATTTTAATACCATAGTAAAAGATATCAACAAGAACCCTTATGCCTCTCAAGGCTTAAAAAGAGAAGAATTTTGATAATAAGTCAGCCAAAAACAAAGGCTCTTCCTTGTACCCTTCCTAGCTAACAAAATGATCTTAATCCCATCTTTAAATCATACTGCAAGAAAAAAAAAAGATATTTACCATACATGGGCAAGAATTACATAATGCATCCCTCACAACAATCAACATTCAAATATGATGGAAAAACAAATACAATAAAACATTGAACATAAAAATGTTT